>CM069860.1:206712825-206952825 GCA_036172795.1 Pelodytes ibericus
GATTGAAAATCTGTGGGGTGATCTGAAGAGGGCTGTGCACAGGAGATGCCCTCGCAATCTGACAGATTTGGAGTGTTTTTGCAAAGAAGAGTGGCCAAATCTTGCCAAGTCAAAATGTGCCATGCTGATAGACTCATACCCAAAAAGAGTGAGTGCTGTAATAAAATCAAAAGGTGCTTCAACAAAGTATTAGTTTAACCCCTTTGTGACGCATGGTGCTTGCGTCCCAAACGACGCAAGCACCAAAACTTCACGATTTGTTCCTGGCCACCGATCACAAGGTGATCGGTAGCCAGGAACACTCTGGCAGAGACCCGATCAGGGTCTTAATAGACCCTGTGGGTCCCTGACAAAAAATCGCGAGACCTCCAGACGTCACTTGTGACGTCACGGTGGCGTGCCCGAACCCGGAAGTTCGGGCACAGCGTGATTTAGCAAAATGTAGCCGGTGCTCGCTTTGAGTACCGGCTGCATTTTCCCTGTCAGACTGAGGCCACTCAAAGTGGCCTCATCTGACAGGTGGGATCCCGCTGTAAGTGCCTGCAGCGGGATCCGAAAACAGCTGAGCTGTTTAGTATAGGACGTACTATGCCGTCCTAACGACTTTAAGGCACTTAAAGCCAGGACGGCATAGTACGTCCTAACGTCACGAAGGGGTTAAGGGTGTGCACACTTATGCAACCACATTATTTTATTTTTAGATTTTTTCTTCCCTCTACCTAAAAGATTTCCGTTTGTTTTTCAATTGAGTTGTACAGTTTATAGGTCACATTAAAGGTGGAAAAAGTTCTGAAATGATTTATCTTTGTCTCATTTTTTTACAGCACAGAAACCTGACATTTTAACAGGGGTGCGTAGACTTTTTATATCCACTGTATGCTGGATCCATCAGACTCGCTCTATAACACATTCTCTACAAAGACCGGCACAGGTGATTTGCACAGCCATTTTGAAATTTAAAAAAAAGAATTAATCATCTGCTACGAGTAAGATTAAACCAGCTCTGACTCTTTGAAGGGCTCTGCTTGCATGTTGTGTTCTACTCTGCCTGCGTGAACGCCTCTGTGTATATTTACCACATTAACCAAGAATTAGTTTGCAGCTTGAAGCTAGAGGCTACTAAGCTATGTGAGAGCTATGTCCCTACATGTAGCGTATTCTGCCCCAGGGAATACAGCATCAGTAGACATACCATCTTTATGTGATATGAAGTGTGCACATATAATATATGTCTACATATTTTCATCCAGGCAGACAATATCCAACAAGAAAACAACTCTAACACACAACTTAGTTTAAATGTCACAACAAAGTTTATATATATATATATATAACACTCATCACTGTGAAATGTTAAAAGCGTTAGACTGGCTGACGCTCGCTTCCAGGCTCACTCTCCGGCTAACTTGCTTAGTGCATAACCTCTTGTTTGGAATGCAGCATGCTCACTCTTACTCCCCGCACGTCCTACAATCTCAGATTCAGCAAAAGATCCTCACTAGCTGTCCCTCACTTCAAAGACGTAGCAGGTCGAGGAGGGTCAGCCAATCAATAAACGAGCGACAGGCCAGCCATGTGTCAGTGTTTGGAACTGACCAATGGCATGAGTGTCTACCTGGTCCTGGTTGTACGGCCCTGTTAGCCCTTGTCGCTGCGAGAAAAGGGTATCTGTAACAGTGTCCGGGTGCGGGGGGGGGGGGGGGGGGGGGAGAAAGTGATCATTCACTTATGGGTATTTAAACTTGGAAACAGTAACAGTTAGGCACCCAGAAGATGAGTCACTGTCAGTCCAGCTCCCGTGACATGTACTTTTTTTTATTTTTTATAAAAGCCTTTCTATTTAAAATGTCTACACTTTCAACTAAACATATGTGTGTATGTTTTTTATATACAGTTGTCCATTAACAACATTTTTACCAAATTACATTGAACTGTATATGCTTTCTACTGTTAATATTAACACTGGGTGAATGATCATTTTTATGAGAGTTCTGGGTATAAACTCTCTGCTCATAAATACATATTTAATATACCGTATTTGCTCGATTATAAGACAAGGTTTTTTTCAGAAAAAAATTTCAGAAAATTCCCCCTCGTCTTATAATCGAGGTCTTCTTATAATCTGACTTCAAATTGAGGTCAGATTATAAGACATGGATCCAGGTCCCCAGCAGAGCTGCAGGGGACCTGGATCCCCCTCTCTAACAGCAGGGGATGTCTGCGCGATGAGCGCAGACTCCCCTGCTGCCGCCCGGCACGTCCGCTGTGGCTTCTATGAAGAAGCCGGGTACTTCCGCTTTCGTCACAGAAGTCCCGGCGGTCGTGCCGGGCGGCAGCAGGGGAGGTCTGCGCTCATCGCGCAGACATCCTCTGCTGCACCACTAGCCACCAGGGTGAATAGGGCAGCTGGGAGATGTCTGCACTATACGTGCACACATCCTCCATGCTGCCCCGACACCTCCGTCTATTATGACGGACCAGCTGCCCCCACTAGCCACCAGGGATCTAGTTATAGTTAAGGGGGGGGGGGGGGGGCAGGGAGACAGGGGGAGGAGGGGAGCAGAGCAACAAAGGGGAGGGAGGGGGGAAGAGACAGAGCAACAAGGGGGGAGAAACAGAGGGTGGGGGGACAGAGCAACAAGGGGAGGGGGGCAGAGAGAAACAAGGGGGGGAAGAGACAGAGGCGAGGGGGAGTCAAAGGGAGGGGGAGAGAGACAAAGCTGGGGGCAAAGGAAAGAGAGAGGCAGCATTGGCACATAAAAATGAAATAAAAACAAGAAATGCATTTTATGATATAATTTTTTTTATTAAAAAAGCAATTCACATGTGAATATATACAAGCTTAACTTTTTTCCTATAGGGTAGTCTTATATTCAGGCTTTTAGTTTTTTTTCCTAAAGGAATATCCAAAGTTTGGGGGGTCGTCTTATAATCAGGGTCGTCTTATAATCGAGCAAATACGGTATAAATCCTAGGCAAAAATCTAATATATTTATGTGCATTGAATTTTTTCACAAACTTGATACACAAATTGGAACTACACATTACCTTAAAAAAACAAAAAGGTGGGTGGGGGGAGCACTTCTACAGAAAATAAAAAACAAAGCAGTTATTTTCCAGTCTTCGATTCTTCTTTGATTGCTCATCTTACAGAAGACTTGTGTCACGTTCCCCTCAGTACACAGAACTGTTTGGTGACAGTAACTGTTAGTTATCAATAAGAGCAATTGATATAGAGTACAAAACCCTTCAGATAATTTACAAGAACCGCAGGACCCGAAGGTAAGAGTGGCTGATTCCAGCGATGTGATCCGCCAGCAGACATGTATCACCCGCTCATAGTGCAAAGCTGAACTCTCACTTCAACACAACAAACCTTCAAATATAGACACAGCCTCTGTGTGTGTATACATAGTACTTACAGAATTACACCAGTCTGTAAAAAAATACATACACACAGGATCTCCACTTCTCACTATTAGAAGAATACTTTAATACAGTGATGGCCAACCTTGGCACTGCAGATGTTTATTTGCAGACTGTAGAGGCCAAACAGGCTAAATCAGGAGCGAGACTAGATATTTTTTTAAGAGCCAGGGAAATGGTAACTCCATAGAGTTCAACATAAAATAGACAACACAATCATTAGAAGCCAGCAGAAGGGATCTGAGAAGCCATTTGTCAAATCCTGTCCCAGTCAGTAAAATACAAGTAGAGACATTAGTTTGGTCTAGTCAGTAGAATAAACTGATACAATAGAATGTCTGGTCTAGCCAGTAGCATATACAGTGACAGTGTGTGCATTCTATTACTCTGGTGTAGAGAGTAGAATATACTGTGACAGTGTAGATTCCATTAATCTGGTGTAGAGATTAGAATACACTGTGACAGTGTGGATTCTATTAATTTGGTGTAGAGAGTAGAATATACATTGACAGTGTGGATTCTATTAATCTGGTGTAGAGAGTAGAATATACTGTGATAGTGCGTGCATTATATTACTCTGGTGTAGAGATTAGAATACACTGTGACAGTGTGGATTATATTACTCTGGTGTAGAGAGTAGAATACACTGTGACAGTGCGTGCATTATATTACTCTGGTGTAGAGATTAGAATACACTGTGACAGTGTGGATTCTATTAATCTGGTGTAGAGATTAGAATACACTGTGACAGTGTGGATTCTATTAATCTGGTGTAGAGAGTAGAATCCACTGTGACAGTGCGTGCATTATATTACTCTGGTGTAGAGATTAGAATACACTGTGACAGTGTGGATTCTATTACTCTGGTGTAGAGAGTAGAATATACTGTGACAGTGTGGATTCTATTAATCTGGTGTAGAGATTAGAATACACTGTGACAGTGTGGATTCTATTAATTTGGTGTAGAGAGTAGAATATACTGTGATAGTGCGTGCATTATATTACTCTCGTGTAGAGATTAGAATACACTGTGACAGTGTGGATTCTATTAATCTGGTGTAGAGAGAAGAATATACTGTGACAGTGCGTGCATTATATTACTCTGGTGTAGAGAGTAGAATATACTGTGACAGTGCGTGCATTATATTACTCTGGTGTAGAGATTAGAATACACTGTGACAGTGTGGATTCTATTACTCTGGTGTAGAGAGTAGAATATACTGTGACAGTGTGGATTCTATTAATCTGGTGTAGAGATTAGAATACACTGTGACAGTGTGGATTCTATTAATTTGGTGTAGAGAGTAGAATATACTGTGATAGTGCGTGCATTATATTACTCTCGTGTAGAGATTAGAATACACTGTGACAGTGTGGATTCTATTAATCTGGTGTAGAGAGAAGAATATACTGTGACAGTGCGTGCATTATATTACTCTGGTGTAGAGAGTAGAATACACTGTGACAGTGCCTGCATTATATTACTCTGGTGTAGAGAGTAGAATATACTGTGACAGTGCGTGCATTATATTACTCTGGTGCAGAGAGTAGAATACACTGTGACAGTGCGTGCATTATATTACTCTGGTGTAGAGAGTAGAATATACTGTGACAGTGCATGCATTATATTACTCTGGTGTAGAGAGTAGAATATACTGTGACAGTGCGTGCATTATATTACTCTTGTGTAGAAAGTAGAATACACTGTGACAGTGCGTGCATTATATTACTCTGGTGTAGAAAGTAGAATATACTGTGACAGTGCGTGCATTATATTACTTTGGTGTAGAAAGTAGAATATACTGTGACAGTGCGTGCATTATATTACTCTGGTGTAGAAAGTAGAAAGGTATTCTTGCAGTTTGTGCCTCTATCATTTCTGCTGGAAGCCAATCCAGTGCATCTCACACTTTTTCGTATAAAACAAATATCCCTTCTGTTGCCAAAATGTCATGCTCTATATACCCCTGGCAGGAGGAGGTATAAGGAGGGTCTTGTGCTTCGTCTATTCCCTTCACAAATCATAATGTTCCAACTACTCGGATTCCTGCTCACAGTCCACCTGCTATTATAACAGGCTAACAATCCAGCATTAGATGCAGATGATCAGTCCCCACAATCTGCAGCCTGACATCTTTACACTCACAGTAGGAAGAAATACAACACTTGGCAGAAAAAAAACAAAACTACTAAAAATACAAAACAGAGCAGTGTGTGCAATAAATCTAATAACTAATCTCCCTCACAACTACAGCTTTGTTCAACACAACGTCATTTGACTTGGGCTATGAAAGTCTCACATCGGAAGACCCCGCTGGCAAAAGGCAGGATTGGCTTTACCAAACGCCAATTCCGCCATCTTTAGAACCGACTGACACCAATGTGCATGGCTGAGCATGACAGGAGCAGGACTCTTGGCGAATGCTGATCCGTGATTTTACAGTATATATATACTTAGCAACCAGAACCATTTCACACAATTACAGTATGTAAATTAGGACGTGTTATACCATTTTTAATGAATTGCTACTGGAGGGGGGAAAAAAATCTAATTCTTTCTTCAAGTGCAAATTAAATTTGAATCATTTCCATCTCTAGGGAATTCTTTGAAGGAAACAGGATTGTTTTTCTTTTATATAAAAATGTGACTTTCCTGCCCATTCAGATAAGACCCTCCATGGGCCACGTTAACCATTTGGGCGACTATATAGACTAGCGGGAGCTTATCTTTTTCTGTTTAGTCCTTTATAGCAGGGCTGGGTAACAGCTGGGTTTCAAGCCACCAACATCCACCATACAATGGGCTGGTACCAGTCCTGCCTATGAATGCTTATCGTTCATATAATTAAATAGTGTGGCTTGGTGGTACGGCTTGGGTTACGGGCCACAGGAATAACCTTCACTCCCTCTAAGGGCAGTCTAGCAACAGAGCCACAAGATGCCACATGATGGCAGTGCGGTCGCGGGTGCCCTCGGCAACAAATGTCGGTGTTGCCTAATGCCTCGAAATAGAGGCATTGCAACAATACCACAGAAGCCACATAACCCATCACTGATCCTCCGACACCGCTCGTTCCACCGCAGGATGTGCCTGGCGCCTCCTATGGGGGTGAAGGGGGTTAAAGGATTTCTATTTTAAATGACTAAACTTGATGCAATCTTTCAATTAAACATAAGTTAATTTCATGCCATCAATTATCCTTTAAGTGTTTAGTGCCATACATTGCTGATGACGCTTTACCAGTGACAGCTGAATTACATTTATATACAAATCCAGCGTTTATAAAACATCCACATTTCCTTTTGAAAATTAGTTAATTTGCATATCAAGCCACAGCTGACATCATAGAAACATACAATGTGTCGGCAGATAAGAACCATTCGGTCCATCCAGTCTGCCCAATTTTTTTTGAGTACTTTTATTAGTCCCCAGTTCCCGGTCTTATAGCTAGGATAGCCTTGTGTCTATCCCACGCATGCTTAAACTCCTTGACTGTGTTTACCTCTACCACTTCTGCTGGAAGGCTATTCCATACATCCACTACCCTCTCAGTAAAGTAATACTTCCTGATATTACTTTTAAATCGTTGCCCCTCTAATTTAAGGAATTATCATCAACAGGAGACTCATCTTAAAAAAAAATGTATTAATTTGGGCATTCACGTAATTTTGCTAACACAATGTATAGATGATTTTTCATCATTTTTATTCTCTGCATTCACAGTACAAAGAATATTTAATTTGACAGTGTCGCTTTAAGACCCACCGCCTCCACCCCCCCCCCCCCCTTTCCGCATCTATGTATCATCCGCCTCGGGATAAATGTAATGCCGACAAAAAAAAAGTGTAGGAGCCATGCAATCAGTGTACTGCAGTGAAGTAGAAATTGGATGGGGGAAAAAAAAAAATTTAAAAAAAGGACATATTTCAAACAAATGGGAATCGTACAGCGCACATTGTACTAGAGGCTCTGCAGTTACGGCACAGTGTGGGAGTTTGTGCTGAGACAGCGCCGAGGCTACTGATTTCTCTACAGGAAAAAGCAACTACTACTGAAAACATTTACACCTGGAATCAAACGAGAATCTCACACGTCAGCAGCATTCCAGACCACAGAACCAGTCGAATGAATCAAACTTCAAAATCAACAAAAAAAGTTCTTCCCTGTAATCGCTCTGGATCTTAAAGGGACTCTATCACCTAAAAATCGCTTTTACTGTGATTGTAGGGCACAAAAAAAAAAAAAGATTGAAAATGATCTATCCATTGTGGTAGCAAAACTGCAGGCGAATGCCTGAATTAGGAGCGAAATGTGTCAGGCTCCACAGACACATTTAAAACACAATGTGCACGCTTGTATTCCCAGCGCGATCTCACGCCGGGCTTAACGGGAGAGAGGCGGAGCCTAACAAGAGAGGAGTCGCGTGCAGGGAGCTTGGGTCAAAAAATTCATAGATCCGACCCAGGTGAAGAAAGAAAGATGGCGGCTCTGGACCTCTCAGAGATCAGTAGCTTGCCGATATATTCAACACCCCTACTGGTCTGCAGCAACACTGGGAAGTATTAAGCCCTATATTAGGAGCATCCCACATGTGGCCCATCTGGTGCAAGGTGCAGACCGACTAACTTAACTACACATATTTAATTTGTTCTGTAAATGAGCTTTGTTTGGATAAAGTTGAGTTAAATCGTTAGGGCTTCTTTAGTATTACTGCTAAATAAACAAATAGATTTTTCTATAGTTAACAGGCTGTTAATTGCCCTCGACGGCTAGGGGCAAATCCTCACAAGACCAGGAAAAAGAAAGTTCTTTGTGCCCTCAAGTGGTTTAAAGACCCTAGTCTTACTTAGTGACCAAAACCACTAATTTCTGTCCCAGGTTTGGCTTCGTTTATCAGGCCAACAGGGATACTGGCCTAATTCCTTTCTTACCAAGGCAATGGGGTGGAGGAGAACTGTCTCTGCTCAGAACAAATTCCTTGAGAAAGGTCTCAACGGATGGATGAATTATGAAAGTTTTTTCCTTGGTTAGTACACAGCTTCTCTTTCCCTGGTTAAAGCCGGATCTTCCACCTATTACTCGGGAAATTAATCAGTAACGGGAAATACATATAAGGGGGTCTAGAGTCGGTCATCCATCTTCCTCTGTGTTCCAGGCAGATGCACATTTTTTAGCACAAGTCGGAGCAGACCAGTGTTTAAAGGACAACTGTAGCAAAAAAAAAATGTACTTATGTTTAATTGAAAGTTTGTATCAAGAATAGATGATTTATAAACAAAACCTTTAATGAAAGAATACACATTAAGTGCCTTATTGAGCCTTCTTTACTCCATATAGTTCTCTCTGGGGGCAGACATGTTGTTTAGAATCTTGGGTCAGATCTTCACTCCCCTTGGTTCAGATGAACAAAGATCTGACCCATGTGACCAAAGATTCTAAACAAAATGTCTGCCTCCTGGTGGAGCTATTTGGAGTAAAGATGGCTCAATAAAGTACTTTACTCATATTCTTTCAATAAAGCATTTCTATATAAAATGCCTACATTTGATGGCATCTTTCAATTAAACAGAATGACATTTTTGCTACAGTTATCCTTTAAATCACAAGGGCTGACTATAACACAGGACCTTGTGTTACAAACTTTACGTAATAAATCCTTTTAATCCTTCGGATGCTATTTTGGAGCAGGGTGGGGAGGACCAGAGATGAAATATATTGAATTTTGGACTTAAACATGTATAAATCTAGGAATTAATTTAGAATTAACACAGACTTCTTGTTTCACTGGGGTGTTATTTATCAAACTCTGGGGCGGAGTTCTGATCCACTTTTAGAACTGTTCGGTTATAAATAACCCTTATTGGATAATGTGTTACTCTGTCATCCAATGGGTTAACCAGCATGCAGCTAGCAATGTTAGAAATGTGAAGTCACTGAGTGGGTCAGCTGTGTATTAATATGGAATATTTGCATGGTTGTAGAAGGGATGGGCAGACACGAGCAGGGAGGACGACAAACAGACCTGTCTTTCTGGATTTCTGCCGAGCCGGCACTGAATCCATGTGTAATTGGTTCTGATAGTTTTCTATATGAAGCCAATCTGCCTAGGTATGCAAATTGTCTTATTAATCCCACATGCTCCCCATTCCTTGCATTTATTAATTCATTTGACATAGTGGAAAGAACGAATCCTTGTTGACAACAAATACATTTCTATCAGGGCTCGGCAAATATCGCCAAACAGAGCAATTCAGGAACCAACCTAGTTCAAATGACACGTTTCCCATTGAAAGTCGCTCATTTGCATACAGAGCCGCAGGCTATGTCATAAACAGGAGACTCCGCACAGGGCCGCCACCAGGAATTTCAGGGCCCCTTACTGAACAAATTACCCCCCCCCCCCCCCCAGTATGCCAGTATTTTGCCGCTCAATGTGCCATTTAATATGCCAGTATTTTGCCCCTCAGTGTGCCATTTAATATGCCAGTATTTTGCCCCTCAATGTGACATTTAATATGCCAGTATTTTGCCCCTAAATATGCTATTCTTTTGCCAATTAATATGCCAGTATTTTGCTCCTCAATGAGCCATTTAATATGCTAGTATTTTGCCCCTCAATATCCTATTCTTTTGCCAATTAATATGCCAGTATTTTGCCCCTCAGTGTGCCATTTAATATGCCAGTATTTTGCCCCTCAATGTGACATTTAATATGCCAGTATTTTGCCCCTAAATATGCTATTCTTTTGCCAATTAATATGCCAGTATTTTGCTCCTCAATGAGCCATTTAATATGCTAGTATTTTGCCCCTCAATATCCTATTCTTTTGCCAATTAATATGCCAGTATTTTGCCCCTCAATGTGCCATTTAATATGCCAGTAATTTGGCCCTCAATATGCCAGGAATTTGCCAATTAATATGCCAGGATTTTCCCCCTCAATATGCCATGATTTTACCATTTAATATGCCAGGATTTAGCCCTTCAATATGCCAGGATTTTGCCCCTCAATATGCCAGGATTTTGCCAATTAATATACCAGTGTTATGCCAATTAATATGCCAGGATTTTGCCAATTAATATGCCCGGGTTATGCCAATTAATATGTCAGGATTTAGCCAATTAATATGCCAGGATTATGGCAATTAATATGTCAGGATTATGCCAATTAATATGCCCGTATTTTGCCTGTCAATATGCCAGGAATTTGCCCCTCAATATGCCATGATTTTACCATTTGATATGCCAGGATTTAGCCCTTCAATATGACAGGATTTTGCCCCTCAATATGCCAATTAATATGCCAGGATTTAGCCAATTAATTTGCCAGGATTTTGTCACTCAATATGCCAGGAATTTGCCAATTAATATGCCAGGATTGTGCCCCTCAGTATGCTCGTTATATACAACCCTCCTCCCCCCCTTTCCCCAGTACTTACCTCCTTGCTGCTCTGCCGGTCGGCAGCTGTGAGGAAAGCGTTGTGCGCTCCCCTCCAGCTGCGCGGGTTCAATAAAGTTTGTTCCCCCCCCAAAAAAATTATTTTTTTAACAAACTTTACTGAAGCCGCGCGGCTGGACAACGCTTCCCTCACAGCTGCCGACCGGCTTTTAACGGATAATTTTTTTTTTTTTTTTACCTGGCGTGACCCGGACCCGCCAGGCCCCCTGGACCCGCCGGGCCCGGGAAGCCAGTATCACCTGTCACCCCCTGATGGCGGGCCTGATTCCACAGACACACATTTAAATCTCATTTGCCTTTTAATTCATGCCTTTGCTTGCAATTCTGCTCACACAAGACCCGCTTGGTTTCCACTTTAATTATTTAGAAGGGGAGTAGAGCTGTCAGGACGACTGACAGAGCCACCGCTCATTCATGGTGACATTGACCTCCAAAACTCCGCCACCCCAGGGGGGAAATGCCACCTGAGATGATAATGATGTGAATCAGGGAGGACACAGTCTTGTTTTTTCCGCCTCGTCAGTCTGTCCCTGTTTCCGCAGCTACAAATAAATACAGGGATGTGTAATTACTAATGAGTCAGTGTGTTTGTTTTCTCGTTTTTATTACAGCTCTGGACTTACCATAGGCTATATATATTAATCCCGCTGCACCTCTGTGATAAATCATTACAATCCGGCTTGTCCCTACATAGGAGGGACAGTCCCTAAGTTGAACCCAAAACCCTCGGTTCCTTCCTTCCTCCCTCTTCTGTTTCAGACATGTTTGTATATTATATTTTTTTTTTTTTAAACTCACCAAATTGCTATTTGCACTTAAGTTACTTAAAATGTCCTGGTAATTAACACACCCACACAAAGACAAAAGTGACCCTCTTTGACCATTTGAAAAGCTGGCAGGTGTGCTTCGACAAGAGCTCAAAACAGACTCGTGATCTTTATCCCAGTTTGCATTACTCCACAAAGCAATAAAAAAAGAAAAAGTCTTTACAATGCAATATTACATCCATCTTCACAAACCCACCACTGCTGACCCCGTGCAAAAATAAGGGTCTCTCTTTGCACTGGCTGAGAGAGAGCCAGTCGCTCTCCACGGAAGCATCGCAGCTGCTGGTCAGGGGATTAACTGCCATCATGTAGTATCAAAATGAAATGTCATGATGGATTATCAGGTAAGAAAAATATACAGGAAAGCGTAAGGCCCAAAAATAAAAGTTTATTTATTTGCATTTATAGAATTATGCTACAGGAAAAAAAAGTCCCTAAAATACTAGAAAGGGAATTATTGCTTAAAAGAAAAAAAGAAACACGCTGTAATCTATGGCCATCTGGGATCTCTGCTAATCCAGCACATTCAGCCTGGAAATCATAACAAACACGCAGGTTGTAAGGTTCACTAATCACACTAAATCCACAGCCGACCAGCAAAGTCAAGGTGTATTCTGTTAGATCTCCAGCCTTAGAGGAATCACAGGCTGGAGATCATACACGTCCCACTGCAAACTGTGTGACCATCAGAAGTGTATCTTCCACAAGGCAAACAAGGCACTCACCTAGGGCGGCATTCGCCTAGGGCGGCACTTTGCAAGAGGGCGGCATTCGCCTAGGGCGGCACTTTGCAAGAGGGTGTTAAAGCACACTACTGGTGCTTTAAACATTTCCGCGCAATCCCCCACCGTTCAGCAAGCTTTAGCTCCTTCCAATTAATTAGAGTGATGGGGGCATGTAATGGACATGGTGGGGGTATGTAATGAGGGTGATGGGGGCATTTATTGTGTATGCATGCCGTAGGTGTACAACGTGGGTGGGGGGATGCCCGAATATTGTCTGCCTACGACAGCACAAAACCATGATACACCACTGAGTGACATGCTAAATGTAATAAACTAGGCCTAAAATAGATTTATTATCCTTACGTCCATCGTCTTTCCATCTACTATCATTTAATGTCTATTAATATTCCCAAACCTTTAATTCTAACATTTATTTGCCCATTTTTTCTTGTTCTTATTTATGATGCCCTTAGATCCAAAATAGAAGTAGGCCCATATTACAGATAATAATGTGTTTGGTCTTTTGCTTCTATCGCTAATCCTCCAGGAGTTATTAACATCTTATTTAAGCACAGGTTCCACAAAACTGTGTTTGCTTTTTGCTGATTCCCCAGTGACCTTTCAGTGTTTCAATATTCACACCTTCCGCTCAGACTCATATTTGCACCTGGAACGATGATATAATTTACCTTGTAAAAAAAAAAAAAAGCTGTTCTCCTATTCAGATGCAAATGTACCTTCTGCTGAAGTTGTGAACATTGAAACATTTACAGGTCACTGGAATAGCAACACTGTCGCCTTTCAATGTTTTACCATTCACACCTTCCGCCCAGAGTTGTATTTTCACCTGGTAAGATAATACAGTCTACCATGTAAAATAAGGTTATCTCCCTTTGAGATGCAAAAGGAACTTCTGGTGAAGTTGTGAATATTGAAACATTTAAAGGTCACTGTGAGATCAATACTGCCAACTTCCTCGCAGTTTCAGAATTTACCAACCAATTTTTGTTTCCCTACAATTCTACAACTGAAACTCAGCAGATAGAGCACACTGATCGCGAAGCTTAAACTTATGGGATCAAAAAAAATAAAAAATCAATGTGGCTGGGCATTGTGGGAGTTATAGCCTGTAGCACCTGAGGTGCCTATTGATGTCCACCAAGATTATAAATGTTTTAACTTGTAACAAATAAAGAAATCAGACACAGAAACGTGTGTCAAACTGAGCACAAAGTATACTTTTGATCTTCTGGCACAAGGAAGCTCTGATAAATATTTGATGCTGAATCACTGCTTTGTACCTGGCTTTAAAGTACATACAGAGTCCAAAAAAAAGAAAGAAGAAAGGATTATCTATCCCACCATCTTAAAGAAGTACCTGGCCTTATATTAACCCGTTGGCTGAAGGTTATAGCCATTTTCATTAACATTTGGCAAATTATAACGGTCAAAATAAAAAAGAAAAACCAGATACTCACTAACATTTAACAAATGATCTGTTTAGTCTCCTGTTGATGACATCACAATAGGTACCATATGCAAATGAACTATGCTCCATTGTAGCCACTGCTTTAAATAAGCTAATAAAAGAGGTTTGGAAGAGATTTCACCAGCTCTGGCTAATTCTATAGTGAGTTAGTTTAGTGGGCTTATTGGGCGGCCACCTCGGCCATTTTTTTACTGGCCACATATAACTTTTGCAGGCTGCCTTGCAGTATGTAGAAGTCATGTGACCAGCTGGAAATCATTTAACCCCGTCCTGCTTGTGACGAAACCTCAGCAGCGCAGAGCATAAAGGAGGCGTTCTGGTAAATATGTATGCATACCAAGGTCGGGCTATGAGCAGACACCCGCCCTAGCTCAGAGTGGGCCAGGACCAGAAAGTGGTATGATATGGGATGGGCCGCAAATAATACAAATAATAAAACTACAGTGACACTTCTGCAGATTCAGTGCTGCTCTGAGATTTGACTTGCCTGGCAGAGAAAGCAGGGTGTTGGAAATTATTTAAAGGGGGTCTGGGCCGGGGGTCCACAACCTTTCTATATTCCAAAATATCTCAACATGTCATGATGTGTCAGCTTGTATTTTTGTTTTTTTACAGAATGAAACTTTCTTACTAGGCTTATTTGAAAGAGATAAAAATAAAGTACCTTTATGAGCCCTCTTTACCCGCGGGGGGGACATGTTATTTAGAATCTTTGGTCACATGGGCCAGATCTTTTTTTTACCCAAAATACTAAACAAGATGTCAGCCCCCTGTACAGCAAACAGGACTCAAAAAGGTAATGTTTCTTTCATTAAACGCATTTCTATTTAAAATGCTGATATTTGATCCAATCTTTCAGCAATGCAGGAGTTCATTTGTTGTGTGTCAGCTGTAAAGACACAGAGACATAAGGATCGATTAAATACAGAGAGAATTGCAGGGATGGAGATGTGAATGTCAAACTGCAGGCCAACGTAGCCGATTTGATTCTCCAATGCAGCTTGATGGTGCCCTATTGAGCCCTCTTTGCGCTTGATGGGCAGCCATGTTGTTTAGAATCTTGGGTCAGACCAGGTAATGTCCGACTTAACTGACCCAACAAGAGTCCAGGTGGCTCAATAAGGTTATTTATTTGTATTCGTTCATTAAAGCATTTCTTTTTGAAAATGTCTAGACCAGAATTGAATCTTTCAATTAAACGCAACTTAATTTTGTGCCGACATTTGCCCCTTAAAGTGCCGCTAAACTTTAAAATTAACCTTGATTAGTTAATTTAATAGAAACAGCAGGTACTATTTAAACTGATCCTTGTCTGGAACCGAAATCCCATGTAATTCACATGCCATTTTCAATCCAGACCCTGAAAAAGTTTACTTCCACCAGAATTATGCAGGCTGCCCCATTCACTGACTGTTCAAGCAGGATGCGACCCTCTGATTTAATCGACAGAGGGGACTGCTTCTCCTCGAGCAACTTAATGCAAGCCCGACGCCTCGAACTGGGAAAGTGATATAGAAGACCCCTCTCTGTAAACGCAAAGCTGATTGGCCCAGGACGGCATGCTGACAACGTCTGTTTACAGCTGATCATCAGGGGGGCTGCTCTACAGTATTGTTGGGCCCTGGGCACAGCTCTCAATAGTGGGCCTCACTCATCTTAATCTCCCCAACGTATGGAAAATAGTTGCTTTTTATAATGCATTGATATTGATGGAAGAAACACAAGCTATTAACCCTCCTCAAATTTACCTCACCTAATTGCCCTCTAAATGGAACCCTGGGCAATTGCCCTCTTCATCCTGCCTATAACAGGGCTTGACAAATTTCATTTAGATTTAGGAGCCAGAGGAAAAATCTAGGAGCCACACAACGTCACATTCACGCAACCATACACACACACACACACACAGTCAGCCACATACATGCACACACAAACAGTGAATCACATACATATACATTAGATATACAGTAAGTCAGTCACATACATATCCACACAGACATAATCAGTCACATACATATACACACACACACACACACACACACATTAACATTCGTTAATTTTTAAAAGTTTACCGTCTCTAACATTGGACATTATTTATGAAGGAGGGAATTGAGAAGGGAACTGGAAAATGAAGGGCACAATTGCTAAACATTGTCCGTGCCAGCTCTTTCCTCGTGGCGGTCCTGTGAGCTCATCTTATTAGCAAATAGGGGGGCATCACAGCTGAACCATTATCTTCAGTACTTGTAGTGTTAGTTGCACATGCGATCAATGTGCAAAGGTGTCTGTGACGCCTAGATAAGAGGCTTTTAATGTTTTCCCGAGTCTCTCTGTTAAGTCCCGACTGACGTTACGGTGTAAGAGACTTTGACAGTTTCACCTACAGGGTCTGAAATCATATTTTTTAGATAAATCGCTGTAACATGTAAAGTAATGAGGCAACTTTTTTTTCAGCTATCACCTAAATACCGCATATAGGGGGTCATGTACTAAACAAGTGCAATGGGGCAAAAAAGTAGGTAAAACATGAGTAAGGAGCAATGAGCGACTATTTGTAACATTTTGCGCTTGTTTTCACCGATTTGCGCCTCTTCCGTTTATTTTTATTTGCGTGCATTTTTCCGGTTGCCCCAATAAATTGCGATTAGATTTGCGCCACGCTAAAGAGTTTTGTGAATATTTTGTGAAAAATAATTCTTATTTGCGTGTGAAAATTACACCAGATTTTAGCTATCAAAAGAGGTAGAAAAAAATATTCGCAATATTACCCGTTTTTATCCGCAATTTGCTCGTATTTGCTAATGGAGTGTTAAACGTTTAGTACATTGCAATAGGAGCAATAGTATTGCACATAAAATATGTTTGCATTTTTTTTAGTACGTGCCCCTCATAAAGTATAATAGTTTTATTGCGGTTGCTATAGCAACAGTCCTGCCTCTCTCACCAAGCATTCTGTATTGGATGCGGCTGAATTTGGCAGCCCCGGTGAAATGATTTTCAATGTAAAATAAGCAGGAACTGTAAATAGTTTGAAAGTAATAATAAGTGCGCATTACAGACCAGAAATCCATGGCTTGCTCTATGTCTGAGCGTCTTACATCAATCAGTGAACATATAGCAATGCAGCCCGAATTATCCAGGGCTAGGCCAAACCACTGGAACTAACGACCGATAAATCTTTTCTGAATGTTCTTTTAATATTTTACCCAGTTTCACACTATTGAATTACATGGGATTATGTCCCAGGAACTTCACCACCGAAATCCTAGCACTAACCAGTGACTGGGCTGTCAGTTGTGCAGAATGGGAATAGGTTTTCCAGTTCGATGGCAGGAGAGGGTTACAAATTAACTTGGATAAGCCACTTAGGAAGATAAATGGGAACATAAAACACTGGACAGCTTGGCAGATGCCAATAAACAGATCAGCCCTGTGCAAAGCATGTATCTTTAAGGAGGGGGGGGGGGGGAGAACAAACTATACAGCTGTTGTACTGCACAGTCATTCTATACTCAATATAAATAACACTCTCTGTAGATTAACATTGTGTTAAATTATATCTAAAACACTGTTGGGGTTAAAGGGACTGTCTAGTGCCCAATATACATCTTCCAAATGTTAATGCATATTAATGTACTTTCAAAGTACTTTAAAATGCATGTCTTACATTTTGCATTGCTTAAAATTTTAAATACTTACAGCCAGATAAAATTGTGAAATTACAGCAGTTTGCAAGAAACCAGGACTGCCCACACTAGGCGAGTAAAAGTAATTTCCTTTTTTAATTTTTTTTGCTGCGGGAACCAATGAGAATAATTTTATTCAAATTAATGGAATTTCCTGTCTCTCTAGTGATGTCATCAGACAATGTGTTGCACTGTTAAGAGATCCTACTGGGTATAAGAGAAGGTTTATTACAGTCCACACAATTTATTCTATTTTATTCCTTTTTATATTCCAAAACATCTCAATATGTCATGATCTGTCAGCTTCTATTTTTTTTTGTTTTGTTTGCAGAATAGGGGCACATCGTGCTACGGAGCACAGACAAGGGGTAAAGCCCTGCCCCCTCCTCAAATTTCAACAATGAAGACCCTGAGTTTATAAATGAATGGAACTCCATCCTAAGCCATTGTTCGTTAAGACTAATGGAATTAATTTTGCGCAAGATACAAGAAATGTATACTAAAGTGCAAACTGACATCATACAAAGCAAAGAACTGCTAAGAAAAAAAAACAACCATTTGCGCAAACAGAAGTCTCACTTGCAACACTGGAAACAAAAATATCCAAATTGGAAGAGACTATAATGCTACAAAAAAATAATAAATACAAGAGAGAAAAAACAGATTATGAATCAAATAATGTTTACACCTGGCCAAAAGTTAGAGCACAAAATCGCTCTTACAACAGAAGCTCTAATAGATCGATCGTAAGGAAGAACTCTCTTAATAAAGCTTTTCAATTGTTGATTCACAAGGAAGTTACGAACAGTTAGATAAACCGACTACTTCACAAGAACTACGAGAAAAGCAGGCTATACAGATATTTGAAGGAAAGGAGGGCAATACATCCACTCCGATTCCAAAATACGGAATGCAATCCAAACATTTTTCACAAACAAAGAACAAACAAATCACAACGGTACACTGAGGATCTACGCGCAAGAGAAAGAGGAGATCCAAATTCAGGTTTACGTCCACAGAGAACCCTGAAGAAAAAAAGTCGATACTGAACCTTTTCCTCTATTGTATTAACAAAAGATCAAACTTCACTCTTAAATAGAGGACCGAACAGGACTTTAATCTTTTTCAAACTAATGTGGACGTTAATTGTTTCATTCGTAAACTTGATCTTAAGGAACATTTCTTAGAACAAGATGAATAGGATGATGGGATGAACATTAAAAAAAAAACCATCAAGGACATTCATTATCTGATACCTGTTCCGATTTTTCCTTCCAGGATATATGTAGCATTAATTCGTTACAGAGTTTACAAGTTGAATCAGATCCCACTATTATTCAAAGACAGAAAGATGTCATGTCAGTGGTCAATGCTAAATGTAAACCCACTAGCTCTTTTTATCCTATCCATTGCAGGGGGCCCTGTCATTAACTCATTCCAGGAAATTGTAGAAAATTATCTATGTAATCTCAAGCAACAAATCTCTAGGGAAAATAATAGACAGAACCTCAGCAGTGTTGAAATCTAATGAGCAATAAAAAATCTCATTATTAAAAGAGCTGATAAGGGAGGATCAGTGGTGATCTTAAATACTGAGGACTACAGAAACGAGGCCCTCCGACAATCATTAGATCAGCAATCCTATTCTTAGGAGCAATCCTACATGCAAATTTAGAAAAGATCTCTTTAATTTGGTTGATGAAGCTACATATGATAGAAACATTTAAATACATAAAGGGAATCAACACCGTAAAGGAAGAGAGTATATTTAAAAGAAGAAAAATTACCACAACTAGAGGACATAGTCTAAAATTAGAGGAGCAACGATTTAAAAGTAATATCAGGAAGGATTACTTAACTGAGAGTGTAGTAGATGTATGGAATAGCCTTCCAGCAGAAGTGGTAGAGGTAAACACAGTTAAGGATTTACAGCATGCGTTGGATAGACACAAGGCTATCCTAGATATAAGATAAGGAACTGGGGACTAATAAAAGTATTAATTTACTGAGAGGGTAGTGGATGTATGGAATAGCCTTCCAGCAGAAGTGGTAGAGGTAAACACAGTCAAGAAGTTTAAGCATGCGTGGGATAGACACAAGGCTATCCTAGCTATAAGACCAGGAACTGGGGACTAATAAAAAAAAAAAAAAATTGGGCAGACTGGATGGATCGAATGGTTCTTATCTGCCGACACATTGTATGTTTCTATGTTTCTACAGACAAGGGTCTTATCTCTGCAGAAATCGCAATATTGCTTAAAGATATAAATACTATTACACCTATCTACCACCAACTTCCAAAGGTACATAAGAACGATTTGAAGGGCACTCCAATATGTCGTCCCATGATTTCTGGTATGTCTTCTCTTAATGAACACCTATCAGAATTGATGGACACCCTACATCAGCCTTTTGTTCTGCGTCTAAACTCTTATTTAAGGGACACTACACACATTATTAATTGCTTACAGGATGTAAAATGACAAGATGGCTACATCTGGGTAAGACTGGATGTTGATTCACTGTATTCATGTATACCACATGATCACGGTCTAAAAGCAATACAATACCACCTTGACAAATATAGTGATTACACCCAAGATTTAAAACTTTTTATCCTGAAAGTTCCTGAATTTTTGTTGACTCACAACTTTTTTATGTTTGATGATGTCTTTTATCTCCAAAGGTGTGGAACAGCAATGGGGACGAAATTCGCTCCCTCCTTCGCCAACCTCTGTATGGGGTGGTGGGAAGAGTTCCACATCTTTGGAGATAATTTGGACCTGAAGTTTCGTCGGAGTGTCGTTCTATACAGATGGTACATTGACGAGTTGGTTCTAATTTGGAGGGGTACAGAGTCTGAACTAAAAGATCTTTTTTTCTATGTCAACAATAACGATTTGAATTAAAAATTTACTATAGAGTCAAATAAACAAGAAATTCCTTTCTTAGATTTGGTTTTAAAAACAAATAAGTATAATATAATTACAAAACGTAATCGTAAAGAATGTAGCGGGAACACAGTCCTTCATGCTGCATCTAGTCATCCAGCTCATACTATTAAAGGAATTCCAACAAGCCAATTTCTCAAATTAAAAAGGAATTGTTCTGAATTTAATGATTTTGTAGAAGAGTCATGTCTTTTACGTGACAGACTTCTAACAGGGGATACCCTATTTCCACTCTCAAAAAAGCTTTTGAGAGAGCTTTATATACAGATAGACAATCTCTTTTACGATTGGAATACAAAACCCCGCCAAGTCTTCACTAAACACTTTAAAAATCGAAATCTACATATTTTATAACTAATTATAGCAGACAATTTCCAAAAATACGAACCATAATTAATAATAGATTACCTATACTTAGGGTTGCCACCTTTTCTTCAGAAAAATACCGGCCTTGGTGCTGTCTCCATAGACTTAACATTGGCCTGATGCCAATTTTTTACCGGCCTGCCGCTAAAATACCGGCCAGATGGCAACCCTACCAATGATGTAAGATTACAAGACATCTTATTGGAGGGCTGCAATATTGTAGCCAGAAAGAGTGTGAATTTGTGTGAGAGTGGGGGGCGCTGTGTGAGAGTGGGGGGTGCTGTGTGAGAGTGGGGGGGAGGGGTGCTGTGTGTAGGGGGGTGATATGTGTAAAGGGTGGGGTGCTGCAGGTAGATTTTTTTTTTTTTTTAAATAATCATTAAAAAAAATATTTTATTTACACTCATTTATTAATATGGGTACATACCTGTCTCTATTTCATTTATTTATATAGCATTAGCTTATATATGTTTATGTATGCTTTTTATTGTGTACATGCACTTATGGATATGTGTGTTTGTATATCTAATGACACATCCATTTTCCATTTTAACCACTAATACTTAATCTCACTTTCTGCTGTATTAGCTTGTGGTTTGAGTGTTTAATTAGTCCACCCGTATGAAGGTGGAGTCTTTTTTGCCTCAGGCTATTAAACTCTCACTCCCATTGCTCTTTTTAGCTTATGACTACGTGCCTTCTGTGCACGAAACGCGTCAGGCGAGTTCTTTTTCTATTTTTGTATTTTTGATGTACCCCCCTTTTGTTACGATGTGCTGCTTTTTAATCAGAACGGATTAAAGGATTATGTTTTACATGGTACCTTTTCTAATGGTCGTGGCAGTTTTCCTTTTTGTCTCTCTGCTGTTATGTGAAAGCCTTCACCTCCAGGATCACTCCGACCTACAAAGGACCTGCAGTCTGGATACAAGGTGCGCTACCTCTGTTTATATATACTGCCTTTCTCGTAGAAGTTTAGGTCACTCTGTGTATTTTTTTTTATATAACAAGTGCTACCGTATCAGTAGTATACATGCAGCGCTATCGCTGGGGGGGGGGGGGGGGGGGCTTGATTCACATATTAAAAATATGAATTATGTAGAATGCCTGCATCAAATCACAATGGAAACTAGACTAGACTGTCCCTTTAAGTATAAATATACTAAAGCATGTATCTCCATCCAATGGTGGATCCGGGGGGCACCAAGGCAGCACACAGAGCTGCTCCGAGGTTTTGGATGTCAGGGGCACATCGTGATACGGAGCACAGCACAAGGGGTAAAGCTCAGCCCCCTCCTAGCTCCTACTCGTGACCCACAAATTCAGGAGAGAATAAAACATCCTGTAGGAAATTCTCCATTGGTTACATTGTTTATATTTAGACTCCTGAATAGCGCCTAGACTTGGATCACAGTAACAAATACTTTCCCAGAATGGGTTTGTGTAGAGGAAGAGGTGTGACGTACACTCGCGAGAGCTGAAACGTTACCTGCGTCTGATCAATAAAGTTCTCCCGTTTGTATCGACTGCTGGGCGTCTATTGAGGTTGTATGTGTAGAGGAAGTGTTTGTAACCACCAGAAAAAAAACACAATAGGGCTCCGAAAAAAAATAATCACATGATAAATGGCAGGATAATCTCTCTCTTTGAGATACCTCAGTATAGTAGGATGGTATAATATACCATCCGGAGAATCTGTTCAAAACTGAGGGTTGCAGATTCAATTCCTGGCAAGCCCTTTATACTTTTAAGCTAGTATTAGACTGAATGAGCCTATTAAACTGGGTAGTAGTAACATCCCATGGATGTCAGTCAAAAGCAGCATCCCCCAGACTTACAGGAAAAATAGAGAATATTTAAACGTAACTTTCCTTTATATATATATATTTCTTTTTTTAATATATAAAAGTCAGTTCTGCCGCAAAGTTTTAAAAGTGGAGCAATTCCCATGGCAACCAATGGAATAACCCTAGACCATTTATTCCCCTCCATAATTATTATCTCTCTGCCTATTCTTGGAATGTAATCACACTCTCCCTGTTCTGCTTCTTCAGGCCTTTGGGATTCGTTTCAGCCAGTCCTGACACACGTCTGCCGAAGGATTTATACCTAAATTCACACAACACTGATAATATGTACGGTGTTTCACAGCACAAATACGGAGAATTCACCTCCACTCCTGCGAATGAGTCGGCCATGTTTTCTGGTACCCTGGCGGACGGATGCACTGGAGGAAGAGTCTACTATTTCCACCGAATGGCCCATATTTTGCTTCATTTTTTTAAGCTGCATTTTAATAACCTGGCTGGCTTTATGGGCCTTACGTTCCGCCTGATTTATCTTGCAGTTCATAAGATCTAAATTTCATTGAAAGAAATTAAATAATCCTTACAGTTTAAGTGTGAGGCCCCTCACCCCTAATAAAAGTTATGTTCCTTTAACCCCGACAAATACAAAGCTTTTAAAAAAAAAAAATATCAAAGGAGAAAAAAGTCGTTGAGATCCACAAGGCGTGAAAGCAGTAAGCATGTAAAATCCGGTTTGATTTACCCTTAAAGAAAAGGCCGACATGCTCATAACAGGCATTAAATGCTGTGATGTGCACAGCAGGGGCAGTTTATTAACAACACATCACCAGTGCTGCTGTATAATGCCAGGAATCAATGTAATATTGTCACACTCCCCCTGGTAATCACACAGAGGAGAATTAGGAGATGCCAAAGCTCCTTAGCGCTTCCTGGAGATGCTGAGTACGGGATGCTGGGAAGTCACAGGTCCAGACAAAACCCTGCTGGACTATATATATATATATATATACAAACATCTGTGAGCCAGTGCCAAACGTCCGGCTTGTTCCCGCACTTTGAGCACAGTTTAGTTGATGTTCCATCCCCCCTCACACACAAAAATAAAGCCCCCCTTATACGTTACAAATGGCGATTGCGCCTTTTTTGGGGTTTTAGCTACTGGGCAGGAATTTGAATGAAAGCACCAAAAGGGGAAGCAGGTGGAGCTACGCAGTGCAAAATGACCTCCAGCAGGCCACAAATGTGCATGTGTCTGCTCAAACGGTCAGAAACAGACTCCATGAGGGTGGAACGAGGGCCTGACGTCCACAGGTGGGGGTTGTGCTTACAGCCCAACACCGTGCAGGACGTTTGGCATTTGCCAGAGAACACCAAGATTGGCAAATTCGCCACTGGCGCCCTGTGCTCCTCACAGATGAAAGCAGGTTCACACTGAGCACATGTGACAGACGTGACAGAGTCTGGAGACGCCGTGGAGAACGTCCTGCTCCCTGCAACTTCCGCCAGCATGACCGGTTTGGCAGTGGGTCAGTAATGGTATGGGGTGGCATTTCTCTGGGGGGGCCGCACAGCCCTCCATGTGCTCGCCAGAGGTAGCATGACGGCCATTAGGTACCGAGATGAGATCCTCAGACCCCTTGTGAGACAATATGCTGGCGCGGTTGGCCCTGGGTTCCTCCTAATGCAAGACAATGCTAGACCTCATGTGGCTGGAGTGTGTCAGCAGTTCCTGCAAGACGAAGGCATTGACGCTATGGACTGGCCCGCCCGTTCCCCAGACCTGAATCAGATTGAGCCCATCTGGGACATCATGTCTCGCTCCATCCACCAATGTCACGTTGCACCACAGACTGTCCAGGAGTTGGCAGATGCTTTAGTCCAGGTCTGGGAGGAGATCCCTCAGGAGACCATCCGCCACCTCATCGGGAGCATGCCCAGGCGCTGTAGGGAGGTCATACATACACGTGGAGGCCACACACACTACTGAGCCTCATTTTGACTTGTTTTAAGGACATTACATCAAAGTTGGATCAGCCTGTAGTGTGTTTTTCCACTTTAATTTCGAGTGTGACTCCAAATCCAGACCTCCATGGGTTGAAAAATTTGATTTCCATTTTTTTAATTTTTGTGTGATTTTGTTGTCAGGACATTCAACTATGTAAAGAACAAAGTATTTCATAAGAACATTTCATTCATCCAGATCTAGGATGTGTTATTTTAGTGTTGCCTTTATTTTTTTTGAGCAGTGTATTTGTGTATCTCAAGCAAATACACACAGAAGAAAATCAGCCGCAGACACTTTGTATCTGTCCCAGTAGACTAGTGATCAGTCGTGTGTGGTTACGCAACATCACATGATGTCACACAACCCCGCCCCCCTTTAGGCTTCCCCCACCCTTCACGTTCCGGGGCATTCAACAGGAATATTGCCAAGTATGTTAGAATTTAACTTAAAGCGATGTTACACTCCAGGCGAGTCAAACGCTCATCAAACACATGCTTAGATTTCTAATCCGACAACAGCATTAACCCCTACTGCTTCTGCTGGAAGGCTGTTCCATGCGTTCACCATCCATTCAGTTAAATAATACTCTCATTTTACGTGTCCGTAAATGAAAAAAAATCATCATTTAGTTGCCAACACCCCTGATTTTACTGGGGCAGTCCTTATTTTTTTATTTTATTTTTATTTTTGTAGTCCTGTCCTGGGATTATTACTGCCTATGAACAGATCTTGTGTTTAAATGTCTAGCAAACACACACAGCCTAAACGAGAAGCTAATGAGATGCAGACACCCAGTATCTGTGCCGGGTATGCTGGCGTTCAATTTCGCATGATTTCACGCAACTCCGCCCCCCACATTTAATTTAACAGCCCCTTCCGGGGGGTATTAAGCATCTCTGAGTTCACACCTGTACGTATAATTCAGTATATTAGGAGCTATTAAATAGTGACCTGATTAGATGCCAATCACTATTGGCGATTACATGACGAGCAGCATTACACAAGCTTTTGACAGAATGTTGCACCAGAATCATATGACATGACATCACCGATCCCCACCTATCCTCAGCTTGGTCACTTGATTATCCAGTGATGTCACCAGGGCGGGTCTTATTGCACGAGACGGGGCAAAGTCTGGCCAGATAGAACTCAACCTGTCAGCCAGTCCGTCACGTTTGGAGAAAAAAAAACGATTTCTAGATTTTTATTATAGTTCATTCGTAAAAAGGCAGAAGTTCACATCACTTTAGAGTGCGTGGACTCGAACTCTTAGCAATCCAGCAGTCCACAAAGTTTAAAGGCACAGGTGGGGAATAAATAAGCTGCAATTACCATCATTCTCTGTCTGAACTAATGTAATTCGGGGGTTTTTTGAGGGGGGGGGGGGGGGGGGGAATCCCTTCTAATAATAAGATTACAAAATGACAGCAGTGAGATTAGAATAAGAGATGAAAAATAAAAATGTCACTGTTTGCCAACAGGTAGCAGTCTTTTCAGGAACTACACATGGAATACAAATGGTTAAGGATTTAGCAGATGGCGTGAGCAGTATACAACACCTATACGGGAACACCGGACGGGCGGGGTCTGTGGATAATAAAAAAAAACCTCGCCCTGTCAAATTATAGCACAGATTGTACAAAAGAGCGAAGCACCAAGTCATGACGGGAGAGGATCATCAGGATCTGTGAAACCCGGCACTGCCTCTGTGACTGTGCGCGGCCAGGAGGCCCCACGTCAAGCCCAGCCACAGAGCCAGATCAGATGCTCTCTCTCTTCAAAAGGCACCAGTGAGAAGAGGAGACTTCAAAAGCAGTAAAGGAAGTCCCAGGGCTCTGCACCTGTCCGGCATTGTAAAGGGCTGGGCTGTAGATGTTTTAAATGCAACTTCAGGAAAGAAAAATACATAAATAAAAGAACTTTTCTTCAAACATAGCAGAAGTGAAACAATACTCCAGGTTAAAGTGACAGTCCAGTACCCAAACTCACTGTGGTGCAAGATGAAGATTACTGCTTGTATAGTGCTTTTTTTTCCAGTGTGATTTGATGCAGGCATTCTGCATAAATCACATTTTAATATTTGACTCAAGCCCTCCCCAGTGATTACTCTGCATGTTTATTGCAGGTGCGGCAGCACTGATTATATAGACACTGACGATATAAAGTTTTGTTTCATTTAGTCACTTCCTGTGCTCCTGGAATTAAATACAGTGTGTGGAATCTAAGTGGCCTTGCTCTTGTACACAGTAACATAGTAACATAGTAACATAGTAATTTAGGTTGAAAAAAGACACAAGTCCATCAAGTTCAACCCTTCTACCTATCATTACAGCTTTTGATCCAAAAGAAGGCAAAAAACCCCTAAGGAAGCTATTTCAAATTTTGCCTCCTGGGGGAAAAAATTCCTTCTTGACTCCAAGAGGCAATCAGATTTCTCCTTGGATCAATAAGCTCTTTTATTAATGCTTATTCTATTATTAATAGCCCTGTATGTTCTGCTTTCCTAAAAAAACATCCAAACCATTTTTAAATGCATCTATTGTGGTTGCTAGCACTACCTCTCTTGGCAGTGAGTTCCATAACTTTATTGTCCTAACCGTAAAGAATCCCTTACTTTACTGTCTATGAAATCTTTGCTCTTCCAGTCTGAGGGGGTGACCTCTTGTTCTTTGTACCTTTCTGTTAATGAACAGGTCACTGGAGAGCTCTTTATATTGGCCCTGCAAATATTTATATAATGTTATCATATCCCCTCTGAGACGCCTTTTTTCTAACGTATATAAATTCAATTTTTTAAGTCTCTCTTCATAACTAAGATCCTCCAAACCCCTTATTAATTTTGTAGCTCTCCTTTGCACTTTTTCTAGTTCCTTAATATCCTTTTTAAGGACTGGTGCCCAGAACTGTACTGCATATTCAAGGTGAGGTCTTACCATTGATTTGTAAAGAGGCAAGATGATATCCTCCTCCCGTGAATCTATACCTCGTTTTATACATGCCAATATCTTATTGGCCCTTGCAGCTGCTGACTGGCATTGGGCACTGTTGCCAAGTTTGTTGTCTATAATTATTCCTAAATCCTTTTCATTAGTAGTTTTTCCCAGGGAAAAACCATTTAACGTATATGTTGCTTTGTTATTATTTTTCCCATAATGCATAACTTTACATTTGTCTATATTGAACCTCATTTGCCACTTTACTGCCCAGTCCCCCACTCTGTCCAAATCTTCCTGTAAAGAAAAAACATCAAGATTAGTCTTTATTGCCTTACCTAATTTAGTGTCGTCCGCAAACACGGAGACATGGCTCTCAGCACAATGTGGCAGATCATTAATAAACAAATTAAAAAGAAGAGGGCCCAAAACAGACCCCTGAGGTACTCCGCTTAATACCCTTGTCCAATTTGAGAATTTTCCATTTACAACAACCCTTTGTGTTCTATCTTTTAGCCAATTTTCAATCCACATACACACATTTGCCCCCAAACCTATTTCTCTCAATTAGGTAGTAGGGTCTCTTAAAGGGACACTAAACGTAATTTTTAGTTGTTCCTATTGTGAGGATAAACTGGTGTCTACTTTTGATAGTACATGCCAGTTTATCCTCTGACCGACAGCTGCCATGTTTCCATAGGAAGCAGGCAGCAGTCTGGTCGGCGACCGGCTCTCTCTGCTAGCGCTGAGAGAGACCCTAGTTTTTGCATGGGATCAGCAGGGGGGACATTAACTAGGTCCCCCCTACTGATCCCAAGCAAAAACGAGGGACCCTCGCATTCGGCAGTCAGAGTGGGTTGTACGCGAAAACCAGGAACTGCTGTGTCTCGCATGTGAGACACAGCCGATAGTAAACCCGCGTGTATCTATTAAGATACACGTCGGGTTTACTTAAAAGTCCCGGGACTTGTTTTGTTTAACCTTGAAGGAAGCAAGGGTTAAACAAGGTTTCATATTCATTTTGCAAGTGCAAAAAGACGGGATATTCCATTCATTTGAATGGCCTTATTCTCATTGGTTCCTGCAGCAAAGGACTTTTACTCAGCTAGTGTGGGCAGTCCTGGTTTCTTGCATACTGCTGTAATTCCACAATTTTATCTAGCTGTAAGTACTTGAAGCAAAGTAAAATGTAAAACATGCATTTTTAACGTACTCTGAAAGCACATTAATATGCATTAATATTTGGGAGATATATTTTGGGCAATAGACAGCTCCTTTAACAGGACAGACTAATGTAAGGCCCAGCAAGAACAACTACTGTAGACCAGCAACAAAATTACAATAAAGATGTCTTCCTTATTAATGTGTTCCTGTCCCACTGGTGCCTCATCTTGAACCTTGTGCTACATGGTGGTCCAGAGGATTGCACTGTTGGGAAACCCCTGGTTTTAGTGCCCCCCCCCCCCCCCCCATCCCTGCAGGGATGAGAGGCAGAACACTGAAACGTTCTCCTCCCTGCAAGTAAAGGTAAATGTGCCGGGAGGGACAAGCAGCCTATTTTTTATTTTTTATTGTAAAAAAAAAAAAAAAATGTAAGCATGTGACTGTGTGTAAGGCTGGCTAAGAGTGTGTCTGTAAGTGTAGGCATGCATTTATGTGTGTAAGTGTGACTATGTGTAAGGGTGTATGTATATGTGTAAGGGTGACTGTGTGTTTAAGAGTGTGTGGCTTTCTGTGTAAGGGTGACTGTATAACTGTGTGGGAGTGTATTTCTGTGTGTGGATGAAAGTGTGACTGTGTGTGTAAGGGTGTCTGTGTATGTATATGTCTAAGTGTGACTGTTAGTGTCACAAAAGCATATGTTTATTTTCTTCCGGTAAAAAAAATTTAAGCGTGTGAGTGTGTGTGTCTAAGTGTGGGCGTGTATGTAAGTGTGACTGTGTGTAAGGGTGTCTGTGTATGTATATGTGTAAGGGTGATTGTGTGTTTAAGAGTGTGTCTATTTCTGTGTAAGTGTGACTGTGTGTTAGGGTGTGTATAACAGTGTGTGGATGTGTGTGTATGTAAGTGTGACTGTGTGTATAAGTGTAAGTGTGACTGTTAGTGTCACACAAGCATATATATTTTTCCAGTAAAAATAAATAAAATGTAAGTGTGTGACTGTGTGTAAGGCTGTCTAAGAGTGTGCGTGTGTGTGTGTAAGTGTATCTGTAAGTGTGACTGTGTGTAAGGGTGTCTGTGTATGTCTAAGAGTGTTTGTGTATTTTTGTGTAAGTGTGACTGTGTGTAAGGGTGTGTATAACTGTGTGTATGTAAGGGTGACTGTGTGTGTAAGGGTGTCACGTGAGGGGGGAAATCTCCGCCCCCTCACAGAGCATGTTAGAGCACCGGATGTCCGTGTCAGAACACATGGAGCCACGCATAGAAGAAACAGCCCCTTCCCTGCAAATGCAAGGTAAGTGAGCAGGGAGGGGGACAAACGAGTGTGTGTGTTTAAGTTTGACTGTGTGTGTAAGTGTGTCTATTTGAGTGTGTAAGTCTGTGTGTGTATGCAAGTGTGTGTGTTTATTTTTTTGTAGGGAGGTATTAGGGTGGGGGGTGTGATTGCATGCCGGGAATGAAGGGTGGGGTCCAGGGGCCCCAAACAAATGTTTGCCCAGGGATGTTAAAGGGACGTTAAAGACAGCCCTGATAACAGGTAATTCTGCAAAAAGAAATATGCTACTTTTACTTATACATTTCAAAACATGTGCTATTTCTAAACTATAGACTATAGCCAGGTGTATTTGTATATAGTCAGCTTAACTCCAGAGAAGGGGACGTAGGATCAATCCTTAATAAATCAGGCCTACACTTGAAGACAATGACAGCATGAGGGAGGGGTGGGGGGTTATATACAGTAATTCTGGGTCAAAGTTCTAAAACTTTTCTATATTTATATTTTCTACATGGCTTTGAAACCAATGGAATATTCCAATCGATTTCTCCACTTTTTGGAACTTTGACCCAGAAGTCATCTTGATAATTCATAAATTATAAATATCACGGACTCTAAGCCCCAAATCAATGGGACGTGTGCCTGAGCTTCCTTTACAAACTCTGAGAACATAAAACAGTGTATAAATGCAGTGAGGGAAAAAGAAATAAAAACTAAATAAGCCATATGGATTCCACTAGTCAACGCATTTCGTGAAACAGCAGGAGCAGATGGATAATTAGAACAACTAAAGTTTATGGGTAAAGACCAATGACACGAACATGCCGAAAATAACACCAGCCATTCGGCCAGAAACATGTTCTGCTGAACAGATACCCGGTCTGGAGTGTAGGCAAATCTATTAACTAATGCAAATCATTGGGAATAAAGGAATAGACAAATAGGAGAGGGTGGAGCTTACTGCACAGAACCCGTTGACTGCCAAAAGGCTAGCGTGTGCCAGACTAGCAAGCATCAGGCTAGCGAGTGCCCTGTGGGAGCCTTAAAGGGACAATACTACTTACATAAGATGTAACTAGATAACCTGGCCATTTAAAACAAACACATATATAAATCATATTCCTACCTATTTTTTTATTTTTTTTATGATTGAATTAATTGCATATCAAAGAAAAATAATATTATGTGTTTATCTCCTGGCTCCATTTTGTGAATATTTCCCATGATGCAACATCGTCCAAAATCTTCCAGCCAGTCTCACTTTACAACTGTAGCTAAAGACTGCATGATGATGTCATAAGATACTCCCCTGCTCTCTTACTGGCTCCGGTGTATCATAGTGGGCTGGACTAGATGGCTTTGTACAACTTTTTTTTACCTGCCTTCCAACACAAAGAGAGGAGATTGACCTGATCAAACAGGATCATAACTCCGCCCCCTTGTGATGTAATAGTTACATTACCCTCCCATTCAGTGCAAGTCTATGGTCAGAATTCTGACTTATAGACTGCATTCTGTGTCCCCAGCCCCAAAGTGACATACTAGTGCTGTAAAGTCACTAGGGGGGTGGCACCCAAAAACACTATATTTCACAAAATGGCAACGCCCAGCCGCACTTGTTTAGTTTCATATTTTATTAAATACAGTCACATAACAAAAACAAAAGACATATATGTCTTTATATATAAAACAATATATATAAAAAAATAAAACCTTTTCATTGTTGGATGGGAGTTTCCCTTTAACACTGGGTTGACAACCAACTGGCACTTCAGGTATAATAAATTGTTACTGTCCATAATTAAAGCCCAATACGAATCTCTTGGTCCCTAACGTCTGCATTTCACTTTCCTGAATTAGCTGCAACAACAGCTAACTGGGACACTTTCCATCCGTATAGAGAGATGCTATATGTTACACAAGGACATCGAAGACTATGCTATGTGTAGGAATGTGGTCACGTAGCCATACAGGTGCATCCATACTGTACAAATATTATGCTTAAAATGGAAGCTTTTCTAGCACCAAGTTTTCCATATGCATTAGAGAAACTCTGTCACGTATGCATTTTATGTACAGTCAGTATAGACAATAAAAAGAATCAAAGACGACGAGCTAAACATTGTGTGAGCCAAATTGCAAGCCAGTGTTTTAATAAGAGGATTTTTTTGAAATGTGGCTTTGCTGTCTCCTGTTGATGACATCACATTATGGTTTGAAATGCAAATTACACATTTCCTCTTAAAATTTTTAATTTATTTGCCTATCAAGCCACAGGTGATGTCATAGACATGAGACACCACTGACTCTTAATACCTATTTTCTCCTAGAGTTGACAGGAAGTACCCTGTTTTTGTCCATTTCACTAGGCAAGCAAAGTGACAAATAGTGTTGAGCGAACCCGAACCGCACATTACGGTGTTCGGACCCCGAACCCGAACACTCCACTGTATGTTTGTATTGGAGTTCGGGGTTCGGCTATAAACCGAAAGTCTATAAACCGAAAGACATTCGGTTTATAGACTTTCGGTCTATAGAATAGCAATAGCATTACATGTATTACATCTGAGAGTCAAATAGAACCGTCAAATACTGTGCTTACAGCGCACTTTGAAAAATTCTAATAGTTTTGGGTGCTAAATAGTACATTTGCGCCTTGCGGTGCACTTCATATCTGAGAGTCAAACAGAACAGTCCAATACTGTGCTTACAGCACACTTTGAAAAATTCTGGCTACCTCCTCCTCCTCCAGCGCCGCTTCCACCTACACCGCCACGGTCACAGCCTCCTCAACCTATGGGTCACTTAGTATAAACTGAAAGAGAATACCCTGCACTCCAACCCTCTCTCAAATGGATAATTCTGTTGATCCTCCTGGCAGCCATGCTTTAGATTTAGATTTATGTTCTTCCAAAGGTAAAATCAAAGATTCCATCTAGTGCTATTTTATGGCTGTATTTTTAAGTTGTATGTATTTTATGTTATTTGAAGTTATTTCCCTATCCATATTTGTTTGCAGGGCACTTGTCCTACTCGTACCCACATTTTAATTCCTTTTGCAGCCCTCTAGCCCTTTCCAGGACTTTTTTTTAGAGGCATTTTAGTGGCCAAAAGTTTGTGTCCCCATTGACTTCAATCGGGTTCGGGGTCAAGTTCGGGGTCAAGTTCGAGCCTGAACCCAAAGTTTTTTCCGAAGTTCAGCCGAACCTGCTGAACCCGAACATCCAGGTGTCCGCTCAACTCTAGTGACAAACTATAGTTTGGTCAGTTTCTTGGTTCAGTTCCTGAGCCCGTAGATCAGTCAGCAATGAATGAAATGCTCTATTTCTGTCACACACCTTTCACGTAAGCCGGGAAACCACCACCAGGGAGATGAAAACCTCAGAAATATGTTAGAAAAAAAGCTATTTTTCAGCCCAAATGTTCCCTTTTCCCTTCCTGCTGAAGCCCCGGGCTGTAATCTAAACAGACATTATCCGTTCTGTTGGTTTACGTCCGAAAACATTTGGGGATTTTGTGCACACGACCTGCACTTATAAGGACAGACAGATTATTTTTGGTACACAGTCCCTATGTGTTTTATTAGGATCGCCTGCTGTACAGCACAGCCTGCGGCCGACATTAGTGACAGCTGGGTGAACACACAGACTCATCGGAGAAATGACAGCAAAAAAGACACATAATACTCTTTTGTTTATGTCCTTTTAGACTGCACTTTGTGATTTTCATTTGCTTTCTTTTTTTTTTTCTACTGTCCCAAATACCAGTGATTTGTATCGTATGCACATCCATTATGTACGGATTCCCATTCATGCAACACTGGAGAAACACAAGGCTCTTTTCCACTTGGCCGGGATAATTTAGGGAAGACCGAGGGTATTGCAGAACCGTACTTAAAAGGGAAAAAGACATAACGATGGTATTGTGAGATCAGCTTGACTGCAGGCAAGACACAGGGTAAAAGAATGGTACAGAGGCAAATGTCTGCTCTTGTGTAACAGTATCGTTAGTCTAAATTTCTGCAACATTCATGTACCTGCTAACATCTCAGGATGCTGGGGGGATTGATATAAAATTGGGAAGGGCTACACGATGTTCGGTGAGCCAGTGAGATTGCATCCCCCTCTATGATAAGCCACCCCTGGTGCCAACGGCAGTATGAAGGAGTAGTATGCTAAGCTGATGTGCAAATGGAAAGGTTACCTCTGGCATGGCACAAAACGAGCAAGAAAAATAAACAAACAACATCACACCAAAAAAAAAAAAAAAAAAACGATGAAGCCATTCCCAAATGGGTCCCAGAATCCCACGGGAGTGGCTCATTCATCTCATCATGTCTTCAATCTATATCAAGCATTAATTCAGACAGGAAGTTGCCGTAAACTCTGCATTCCACCCATTACTTCATACTCTACATCCTAAGAATAACCTTGGTCCCAAGTCTCCAGCCAGTATGAGGGCCACAGTGGGACTGCAGACAGCTCTACAGCAGAGATACAGTACTAGGGTCTCACGCAGAGTACAAGAGTTATTTGAACAGATTGATGCACGCATGGAGATGGAGAATTTTTCCATCTCTGCTAGCTTGGCCTAAAGTTTGAAATTCCCATCTCAAATCCCTGCAATTTCTATGTAGAGACCCCCGTGTGAGTGTGGCAGCCACTGTGTTCAGAGGTAATAAAAAATAAATACAAATTCCGGTTTGACTCCCTGCAGGATTAGGTCATTCTTTTACCTTTCTGAGGTCGATAAAATGAGTTCCATTAAGCAACTGAATTTGCAGCCGATGAGATATTAAGTCCCGAAACTTGATATTTTGATGCAGTCTGCAGACACATTAGACAAAATAAATAAAAAAAAATAAAAAAAACGCCCAGGTTTGACTCCCTGCAGGACGAGGTCAGCCTTTTATCATTACGAGGTCGAGAAAATAAATACCATTAAGTAACTGAATTGGCAGCCGGTAAGAAAAGTCCGGACAACAGCAGGTAACCAAGAAATGTGAATGTACAGTAATATAAAATCTCGATGACGTCCACCGCTTCGCCCGCGATCAGACTTAATAAAAGGAGTGGGATCTGCAGAGCCTGGTAGGAGATCACTGCTGCACCTCTTCAGTGCCCACCATCCAGGTAAACGGGGGGCAGAAGAGAGAATTTCAAAAAATTGAGAAGGGAATTTCAAACTTAAATCCAAAGTAGTCTAGTTGGAAAAATTCCATCTCTGCTGCTTCTAGCCTTACGTTTGGAATTCCCTTGTCAATTCTCTTTCGTGGTGAATAAAGGTCGTAGCCTATTTTTTACCAGCTAAGGGGGGGGTGGCGTGCCGGATGTTATTTGCGTCTGAAAGCGATGCATAGGATGAGCAGAAATGAGACATCCCCTGTATTTTACCGGCAGAAACCTACGGCGCCTTTGTATTTATTAATTGGTTACGCTGGCACTTGGTGTACTCCTGAAAGCCAGGACATTTGTCAGAGAACTAGCGTTATACATTAGAACCCCGAAGGATTAGCGGCACTATCAGAGATAGGCAAAGTGTCCGTACATGTGAACCAGTGTCACTAGCAAGGTCAGTGAAGGTCAATAGAACATCACTGAATCGTCCTTTACAAAGTCCAGTAGATGTCAACCATGAATAATATAGGGCCCTACCAAGCACTATTACCATATGCACCTGTTTTAAACATGACCCCCAGTGTGTTTAGGCGCATTAAATGTAGACCACGAAAATCATGTTTAAATAAAGTCATAGCAAAAATACCAAGAGGTGCTCTTGTCCTAAATCTGTTAACTAGACACATTATTAATAATAATAATCATACATTAATTTGTATAAATAAAAACATATAAACTTTACCAACAGTTTATTACAGGACCTCAGATTTTTCATTTGTTTCTTCCTTTCAATGATACCCATCAGCAAGTGGTTACTTCCATTATCAGATAGTTGCTCTCCCCTTTGGGCCGGGGAAGTCGGGGGGGGGGAGGGGGGGGGAGACCTATTCACCTTTCACAAGTTAAACTTGTTTTTCCATCTTCTTCATTTTAATACAACACTAGACAAAAGACAAACCCTACCCCAGGCATCTTGTGAGGAAAGCAAAAAACAAATAAGTAAGTCCAAAAACTGTTTTTTTGTTATTGGCAAACATCAACCAAACCAAACCTAAGGTGAGTAAACCACTGTTATACCCACAAACACACACACATATATATATATGCGCAAAACAAAGACGCAGCGGAGTGACAACTCATGACATCACACGGTATTGTGAAACCATGGAATAAGGTGGAAGGTTGGACAGGTCACAGACGGCAGCAGTATTGGACCAGCACCAAATTCGACGGGGCAGTTGCAAACAATGTTTGTAGTGTCTTCTGTTGGCGACATCATCTCGTGGCCCAAAAGAAAAAAACCTTTGGGGATAACCTTTGGGGATACCACACTATAAGTTCATTTTTATTTATTTTTCATTTGAGATTTTTTTTTTCAGAATACATCTACTGAAGACCAGAAGATAAGTCTTGCATGTGTTCTACACACCCTCACGGTTTGTATTTTTGATCTTGGTTGATACATTTTAAGGTGGCTGTACTCGAGTGGTGTAGCTCTAGCCCCAAAATCACAACAGAGCAACATATTCACTAATCCTCTGTTACATTTGGGGATAACGGTCGATTCCCCAGCAGCCTTTCTCCACCACTGGTCAGGAATTGTTCTAGAGACGATGGACAGAACAATTGTCCAGTTCCAGTTAGGGTTGAGACCTTTTCTTTATAAAAATACCGGCTTTGGTACTGTCTCCATAGACTCAACATTGGCCTGATGCCATTTTTTTTACATAGCCAGGTGGCAACACTTGTTCCAGTATCAGGGAAATGCTGGACAATCACTTACAATTTCTGTATTATTTTTGTTTTAAATACTTTGTGCTATGTTTTGATGCTTTTATAAATACAAGTGGAACTTGTGAGAAGAGAGGGCCCACAGTAAAGAACTTAGGGGGTCATGTACTAAACAAGTGCAGTGGGAAAAATGTAGCTAAAATATGAGTAAGGAGCGACTATTTGTAACATTTTTAACTTTTTTTTCCTGATTAGCGCCTTTTCCATGTATTTTTATTTAGCGTGCCTTTTTCCGGTTGCGCTAATAAATTGCAATTATATCTGCGCATGTGAAGGAGTTTTGCAAATACTTTGTAAAAAATAATTCTTATTTGCGTGTGAAAATTATCCCAGCTTTTAGCAAGTGCTATCAAAAGAAGTAGAAAAAATATTGGCAAACTTGTCCGTTTTTATTTGCAATTTGCGCGTATGTACAATTTGAGTGTTAAATGTTTAGTACATTGCACTTGGAGCAAAGCGCAAAAGTAGTTTTGCATGTAAAAAATATTTGCATTTTTAGTACATGCCCCTCTTAGCCTTCGAATCAAACGTGATTTTTTGCATCAGCGTTTAGATGGGGACTTTAATCTTAGATTCACACCGATACAACCCATCACTAGGGTTGCCACCCAGCCGGTATTTTACCGGCAGGCAGGTAAAAAATTGGTTTGATGCCAGTGTTAAGACTATGGAGGTACCAGAAAGGCCGGTATTTTTTTTGTAGAAAAGGTGGCAACCCTACCTATCACAAAGCATAGATTTTCATTCCAATGGGCAAACATTACACTGGGCAAACATTCCTCTGGGCAAACATTCCACATGAAGGGTGAAACCATCCTTAGGCACAGGCCACCCTTGAATGATGGGCAATCTAACCCTGTATACTACATTACAAATGGACAGTTCTTGGATTTTTTTGTATATGCAGAGCGTAACTGAACCATCATCCTGTAAAGATCATTCGTTGGCGAGAAGACATGACTGGACTCCAGCTTCTAGAGGAATAAAAGCAATTTTATTTTATAGCTGTGGGACGTGCGCGATTTAAATAATAGCTTTGGTATTTCGTCGCACAGACTTTAATAAGATCGAGGAAGCCAAGTGTGGAATTTTCATGCCATTTAATTACAAAGATGCTTTCAGAAAGGTTCCTGCTGCGAGACCCTTCCGGTGAAGGCTTCGGGCCGGCCGCGGAGTCTGGCTTCAACAGAAAGAAGAAACGCATCGACTGGGCAAACAATGCGCCCACCTTCTCCTTCCCCAAACACCTATTAACCCCTCGATAGTTCCCATCAGTGTTAAATGCACCATTCATAGATCAAAAAAAAAAAAGTACATTATAGCACACAGAACAAAACAAAAAAAAAAAACAGTTGTAGCTTTGGCATTCATATTCAGAAGGGCCTATCCTGCATCTAAACATGGAAAAAAAATCACAGGGTGTTCCATTAAAGAAAATACATTTTCCCCTATACTTGACCAAGGTATACCTGATGATTAATTCCCCCCCCCACCAATAAATAGATAACTGAGTGGCTAGAAAGGTCTGAATGAAAATGCTGCAACATATATCGCCAGCTAAATACATAGCTGAAATAAGTAACAGGTATTATTACTGTAAAGCAGATATGGTTAGAACTTTATAAATAATTAAATAACCGGGCGTATAAAATTATATATATATATATATATATATATATATATATATATATATATATATATACCAACTAACACATGTTTATATAACAAGACATATAAACAACATGAACTAATACTAATGAACCTTAGCGGTAACGTGTGACTTATCCTAGACCAGCTAGGTTCAGGACCCCGAGAATCTGGCGCAGGCGTACCACATGACCCACGGCTACTGACATCCCTGTTTTGCACAGTAGCCGTGCCTCACTCCCCAGGGACGAGCCCATGGGGAGCCCGTGCAGATAGCTCCCACAGCTACTGCCCAACCGGGTTGGCCATACCCCAGATGACCAACCCCCTGCACTGGCGCCAAACCTCGGGGACCCCCGCCGCCACTTCCTTCTAAATCACCTAGGGATGGGAGGGAGGGAGGGAACTTGTCATTTTTTCTTTAAACAGGAAGTAATTCCTGTAAATTCTGCAATATATAGCCTAAGGTCATCCCCTCTATCCACTCATTGCCACCCCGCTGCCGTGCCCTTATTGGGCACTTGGCTTAACTGACAGCGTGACGGTAATGACAGAAAACCTTTGTCATGATGGCCTTACATATATTGCATTATTGCAGGCCAGAACTTGGTGCTAGTCCAAATGCCAACACGTGTAAGGAATGAAAGTTACACTAATTCTAGTTTGCCTCTGTTAGCAGTCAGCATCTGTGTACAGATTCATAAAAAAAAACTATACCTGCTCCTGTCTGCATGCAGTGCTCAGATACCTGGGGGGTATTTAGAGAACTCAACTGGGGCAACTTTCCACACTCTCTACACTGAAGATCCTTGTCCCAGCAATGCTAAATTTAATTGAGTTGCAAGGTGTACAGCTGTATTTTCAGCAATAAAGCATGCCTAGGACTTCAACCATTCAAAAGAATGAGGCAAGCACTTGATATACACACAGGTAGGCTTGCCACCTGGCCGGCATTTTACCGGCAGGCCAGTACAAAATTGGCATCAGGCCAATGTTCAGTACCAAGGCCGGTATTTTTTTGAAGAAAATGTGGCATCCCTAAACTAGGGGGATGTGATCACATATACAGAGTGTCGTATCATCCGGAACATTACACTGAGATCTCCGGACCAGTCGGTGACCGGATTAACCAGCATGGAACCTACTGGTCAGAGGATGACAAGGCATCCATCTTAACCATACTACCTTCACTTTAATTTTAATTTCTGCCTCTAAAATAGAAATACAAGATATATATATATATATATATATATATATATATATATATATATATATATATATATATATATCAGGGCTCGACAAACCCCGGGCGCCAGGTCGCCATGGCGACTAGGAAATTGTACCTGGCGCCCGGGTAGGATCAGCAGCACACAGCGCTCCACGTCCTGAAGTTAGATTAAAAAAAAAAAAAAAAAGTGCCAGTATTATTCTTTCGCAGCGCGAGGGTAAGCAGAGTGTGCACTTCCTGCTCCGCCCCCTCGCACTGTAGTGTCGGATCGGCGGGTGTCACGTGACATCCCACCGATCAGCAGCAGCATGCAGACGGTCTGTGCCTGTGTGACAGGCATGGGCCAAGCTGCAGTAGAAATCCCCCTCCCGTACAATAAGGTAAAACAGCAGGGAGGGGGAGTCACTTTTTTTTTTTCCTCTATTCTTTTAAAAAAAAAAAATAACAACATGATGGCTTATGTGTGGATGTGAGTGACTGTGTGGATGTGAGTGACTGACTGTCTCTGGATGTGTGTGGATCTGACTGTCTCTGGATGTGTGTGGATCTGACTGTCTCTGGATGTGTGGATATGACTGTCTCTGGATGTGTGTGGATCTGACTGTCTCTGGATGTGTGTGGATCTGACTGTCTCTGGATGTGTGTGGATCTGACTGTCTCTGGATTTGTGTGGATCTGACTGTCTCTGGATGTGTGTGGATCTGACTGTCTCTGGATGTGTGTGGATCTGACTGACTGTCTATGGATGTGTGTGGATCAGACTGACTGCCTCTGGATGTGTGTGGATCTGACTGACTGTCTTTGTATGAATGTGACTGACTGACAGTCTCTGTATGAACGTGAATGTGTGTGTGTGCGTGTGTGTGTGTATGTATGGTTTCGTGAATGTGCCGTTGTCTGGCTCCTAGATTTTTTTTCTGGCTCCTAAAAGTAAATTAAATTTGTCAAGCCCTGATATATATATATATATATATATATATATATATATATAAAGCTTAGTATCTCTAAAAAAATTACACATATTAATTATCACCCCAAAAATAGTTTTTTCATTAATATCCTTTAAAAATGTGGTTGTGCTTGACACCATTCAGCTTTATGTACGTCATGCTTGTAAAACCTGCTTTCAAGTAAAAGGCTGTGCGTTTTGACAGCGCCTGAAGAAAACCTGTCACCTTGGAGTCTGTTTCATTCATCGGTACGGCATGAAATTAAAAATAACCTTTTTACAATCTTCTTTACACAGTAAAGTTTCTTCCTCTTCTCATTCAATTTACCATCATGCACCGGGCAGCTTCCTGATTGGCACATTGGAGGGGGGGGGGGGGGGTCATGTATAAACAGGGGGCCCATACAGATTGCGGCAAATGCTGGCTCACATGACTCCGGCTCTTTTAAATCCGCCTCCCAAGAGCCAACCGCAGGGAGTTACCAAGTATGTGCATGGGACGGGCCAGTGGGCATGCACACCTCTGAACTGGAGGCCAATGATTGGCTGCTGAGAGGGGCTGGAACCATCTCTGACTTATCAGAAAGGGAGGATCAATCCCCAGAGAAAGCCTGCAAAAAAGTCATTTTTCAAGTATTGCAAAACAAAAAAAAAACACTTTGTACCGGCTTAGCCCCCCCCATAGATCAACTTTGGCTTTGAGCCATTTTATTACCAGTGAAATACTGATTCACATGTCATTGTTCATTTGCATTTAGTATTATTTTTTTCCACTGAGGCTGGGTTGGTCCTGTAAATGCAGAAGAAATATCTGCATTAAATAAAACAATGATAAATGATGCAGCAAACATGGCACTCCTGATGATATCTGCTGGGAGTATCGCTTTCTATGATGCCTACTGGGGTAGTGATGCCGGCAGGGCAGTAATGTTGACTGCAGTTATAGATTTGTCTTTTTCTTTTTTTTTTTAAACAAGAGAAACACATTGTATCCTTTGATAATAATAAGACATAAGTTGAAAAGATCTAAAATGACTGGGACAATGCCATGCATGAAATAATAAAGCCTTTTTATTCCATTTTATATCCAGTGCCGCTCTACACAAGTATTTTACGTTCTCCCCTCTGCCCGTGGTATATACAGCTCATCGCGGCCCCCCGCAATGAGCTGTGTGCGGACCCCACTGCAGGGACTTGCAGCGGGGTCCCCACTGTCAGATGAGGCCCCTCTGACACAGAAAATAGAGCTGACGCTCAAAGTGAGAGTCGGCTCCATTTCACAGTAAAAACCTGCAGGACGGCATAGACCGTCCTGGATGTAACAGCTCATCGTGAGCTGTGCTGAGGATACCGCTGCAGGGACTTGCAGTGGGATCCCCAGGGTCAAATAAGGCCACTTTGAGTTAAGGACCAAAGCACCATCCGACAGGAAGGGGTTAAATGTATCTGTGGAGTCTCCTGCTTATGACATCACCCGTGGCACAGTATGCAAATTAACTGCTTTTCAATTAGAAATGTGAAACCAATGGAATTTTTCGGCCTTTTTTAGACCACTTTTCGAACCGACTATTCTAAAAGTCTGTGGTAGGCTAGCTGCAACTCCAGCTCCCATTATTGCCAGCCAGGATAAGGCCCTGGCACTGTTATTGTTGTAGTTAACGAAGATACTCTACACACTGGGGATCCTGTGACGTCAATATGAACTTGGTTTTCAGCCCTTCGCACAATTAGGAAAATGATGTGTAAATAAACACAAGAGGGGGGCGGGGGGAGGAATTAGCCGAACATGCTCTGGCCAGAGATTTGTGTTTACTGCTACTAGGTAATAAGTTACCTAGGCAGCTAGTGCACCCAGTTCGCCCCGGGCAAGTATAGGATTAAGGGACTGACACACAAGCTTTGTGATTAGCGAAAACGTCCAATCAACCCCCAGGCCGCGAGCTACACCAATCACGGAATTTAATTTGGCCACGGAGCAGATACAGAGTGATACGGTTGAAAGAAAAGCAGCTCTGTCAGCAGCTTCCACAAAGAAGAGCTGCTTTTAATTATTATATATTTTTTTTTTTTTTGCAGGTATAGTGCAGGTGATCCCTGGGATCCTACCTCTCAGTGTCTACACCTGCACAGGGAAACACCTGCTCCCAGAACCATTTAAATCCCCTGTCACTCTCCAAATGCATCCGACACTGCATCGTTCCCAGAACAAAGAGATCAATTAACACTGGCCTGCCATCTCCCAATAACAAAAACCTTCCACACTACAGGCAGCAGGGCACATGCATCATACAGAGAGATGTAGTGAAATCAATGCTACTCTTTTGGGTGTATTTTATTTTATTTATTTATTTATTTAGTCCCCCTACCATTAAAATTCAAGGATTTTGTAAAGACGTCGCATCTTTCAATATGATGTATAAGGTAGAAAGCAAAAAAAAATGATATACAAATTGTGTATTATTGTATAATTGTGTAACTAACTATTCACCGGTGATTCTATATTAGAAGCACAATTGAAAAATAAAGTTTTGGCATATGATCGGTGTGATTGGCCACCACAGCGATCACATGCAGACTCTGTTCAGGAATACTGCCTCAGTTATGAGGCAGATCATGCTCAAGCTGGGACACACCGTAATTTGAGGCAGGAAAACAGGACTATCTAGGGAAATCTGGTATTGTTGGCAAATATTAACTACCCCGTTCTTTTTCTTTTTTTTTTTTTTTAAAGAGCCTTTTTAAGTGATTTATATTGAGGTCTTGCATTATATTGTCCATGCCTGAGGCCTAGGTTTGTTTTCGTTTTTTTTCTCAGCTTCCACAAAGAAGAGCTGCTTTTAATTATTTAGTTTTGGGGTTTTTTTTGCACATATAGTGCAGGTGATCCCTGGAATACTACCTTTCAGTGAGTAAACCTGCACAGTGAAAAACCTGCTCCTTTTGCTATATTAGAAACACAAGAAAAAAAGTTTAGTGTCCCTTTAAGAAACAATGGTTCAAAGGTCTTATGCTGGCGCACATAGAAAGTGTGTCTACCAGGGGCCAATATATAACACTATTTACTCAAATCAAAAATGCTAACACATCCAACTTCACAGAAATAGATAAATATAAACCCCTTTTTACTAAAAATATTTGGTCGAGCACCAATGAAAGGGTTATGAACCATTATTCATTCTGCAAGGTACTGTCCTGTATGTTTGTTTTATATATATATATATATATATATATAGGGCTTGATGACATTCTTTAGCCTTTAGGAGCCAGAGGCCAAATCGGGAGCCAGTCTAGTTATTTTTAGGAGCAATGCAAATCAAGTTAATAGATTGTTACCCATTGCTTGGAAAACCTGTGTCACAGTCACACCCCTGTCTCAGAGGGCCAGTGTGAGTACAATATCACTGCAGTAAGTACAATTATTTAGGATTATGCTCCTGACTAGAGATTTAATACCACAATTTAGCTTTATATTAATATCTCATCAGCCCCTTACGTCACATAACATACAGGGCTACAAACTATCTGCGGCTTTGGCCCAGGTATGGTTGATCCTAAAGGTTAATCAAGGAAAATAATGTCTGTGATTAGCAGATACCATGGGGATATTTGGCAAATGACCATTTCTAAAAGCTAAAAAAAAAAAGATAATATTATAGAACATACCTAGCGATGCATTAACATGTATTGTCATGTACATTGCTGAGTGTAAAGACAGGGTTACATACATCTGTAGATTAATGGGGCACTTTGAACCATTTAGCAGTGGTACTTGGTAACAATGTAATGTCTGCTGCTGGTGAGGGGTTGTAGTATATTTTAGATCGCTGATGGCTAACCTTGGCACTGCAGAAGTTTGGGGACTATATATCCCATGAGGCTCAGCCTTATATCTGCCAGAGCATCATGGGATATTTTGTTCCCAAACACCTACAGTGCCAGGATTAGCAGGTGCTGTTATAGATTTATTAAGCATTTACAGTTCCATCATTGGGTTAACATGCACACCAACAGATCATCTGCAGCGGTACACTGACTAACTCTATTAAGGTTGGGGACTTTATATATACCGGTATGTGCAACCCAATACCATCAGTGCAGATACACACTAATACAAAGCACAACACTACAAACTAATAAAACACAACAACAAAAAAGGTACAATAAACATATGTGTCCGAGAGGATTGCACAATATGTATATGGGAAGAATCTGTATACCTAGTATACATGGAGATCCCCTTAACCCCCTCTGTGCTGGATGGTTGTAACATTACAGATCACAGCAGTCACAGTTCTCAGGTTAATAGGAAGCACTGTCCCAGTGACATGAGAAATCAGTATTACCAGGGAGCCCAGCAAGAAAACAGTACATGTAATTACACAACCTGCCAAACACAGCAGGGAAACCAGTAACTGCACCAAGGAAACCAGTAACCACAGCAAGACAGGCACCAGGACCCCCAGCAGGACAGGCACCAGCCCCCACAGCTGGACAGGCACCAGCCCCCACAGCTGGACAGGCACCAGCACCCCCAGCAGGACAGGCACCAGGACCCCCAGCAGGACAGGCACCAGCCCCCACAGCTGGACAGGCACCAGCACCCCCAGCAGGACAGGCACCAGGACCCCCAGCAGGACAGGCACCAGCCCCCACAGCTGGACAGGCACCAGGACCCACAGCAGGACAGGCACCAGGACCCCCAGCAGGACAGGCACCAGCCCCCACAGCTGGACAGGCACCAGCCCCCACAGCTGGACAGGCACCAGGACCCCCAGCAGGACAGGCACCAGGACCCCAGCAGGACAGGCACCCAGCAGGACTGGCACCAGCACCCCCAGCAGGACTGGCACCAGGACCCCCAGCAGGACAGGCACCAGGACCCCCAGCAGGACAGGCACCAGCACCCCCAGCAGGACTGGCACCAGGACCCCCAGCAGGACAGGCACCCAGCAGGACTGGCACCAGGACCCCCAGCAGGACAGGCACCCAGCAGGACTGGCACCAGGACCCCCAGCAGGACAGGCACCAGCACTCCCAGCAGGACAGGCACCAGTAACCCCTGCAGGACTGACACCAGTAACCCCTGCAGGACTGACACCAGTAACCCCTGCAGGACTGACACCAGTACCCACAGCAGGACAGACACCAGTACCACAGCAGGACAGACACCAGTAACCACAGCAGGACTGACACCAGTACCCACAGCAGGACTGACACCAGTACCCACAGCAGGACTGACACCAGTACCCACAGCAGGACTGACACCAGTACCCACAGCAGGACTGACACCAGTACCCACAGCAGGACTGACACCAGTACCCACAGCAGGACTGACACCAGTACCCACAGCAGGACTGACACCAGTAACCCCTGCAGCACTGACACCAGTACAGATTACACGGAAACTAGTAAACACAGCAGAGGAACCAGTACAGGTAACATGGAAACCAGTCCACCCAGCAGGAGAGAGCAGCCAGTCTCCTGCCCTGAGTGTGTGACTGAGCACTGACTCACCCGGGAGTAGAGTTCAAACACAGACATCCCCAGTGCGAGTTGTAGTGTGAGTGAGGGCTGATCCGGGGTCCCACTCACAGATGTCCCCCAGTGTCCATGTGCTGAGTGTCACAGAGTGAGGATCCCTGAAACAGCAGCAGCGACCTTTACCTCGGACCCTCCTCTCCCTTAGCTCGCTCCACCTCACACCGCTCCCTGCTCAGGTATGGGAGGAGAGCAGGGCGGCTCACACTCACATTACACTGCTCCAGTACACCAGACCTGCCTGGGAATGTCATGGATCTAGCGCGATACTGGGGCAACGTTCTAACCGGGGCAGTCACCATGGAAACCAGTGGAATGTCCCTGCTGATTGCTCCACTCTGAGTGACCACATCGCTGCTTTTTTCAGGGATCCCCTTTATGAAACTGGTCCTGTTTATATATGTCCAAAAATATGGTTGGCATATATACATCCAGTCTAAATGAGTGTGTGCCCTCACACCACTGGCTGGAGGACCAGTCTGAGCCTCCTTGTTCCTCTTCCCAAATTTGCCCCTTTTCATGGAACCCAAATCCTTTCATATCAAGTAACTTGTTTGTGTCAATTTTAGTTCCAGGTTCTAATTTATTTTGATGATTTTGTTATGACCTTTGCACATGAATATTCAGTAACCCATGAGGGTATGAGCCCCAGGGCTGTTTGTAGGCTGAGAATATTACTAAATCACACTGGAGTGGAGAGCTGTACCTTAGACTGAGCACAGATCTCTAAAGCTGTGCTGCCAGGTACTGTCTAGTGTCCAAAATGCTCCTTCCAAATGTTAATGCATATCAGTGTGCTTTCAAAGTACCGTATTTGCTCGATTATAAGACGACCCTGATTATAAGACGACCCCCCAAACTTTGGATATTCCTTTAGGAAAAAAACTAAAAGCCTGAATATAAGACTACCCTATAGGAAAAAAGTTAAACTTGTATATATTCACATGTAAATTGCTTTTTTAATAAAAATTATGATATCAAAAAATGTATTTCTAGTTTTTATTTCTTTTTATGTGCCAATGCTGCCTTTCTCTTTCCCTTGCCCCCATTTTTCTCTCTCTCCCCCCTCCCCTTGCCTGTCTCTTAACCCCCTCACTCCCCTTGTCTGTCTCTTAACCCCTTCCCTCCCCTTGTCTCTGTCTCTTAACCCCTTCCCTCCCCTTGTCTGTCTCTTAACCCCTTCCCTCCCCTTGTCTGTCTCTTAACCCCTTCCCTCCCCTTGTCTCTGTCTCTTAACCCCTTCCCTCCCCTTGTCTCTGTCTCTTAACCCCTTCCCTCCCCTTGTCTCTGTCTCTTAACCCCCTCCCTCCCCTTGACTCTGTCTCTGCCCCCCTCCCTCCCCCCTGTCTCTCTGTCCCCCTCCCTCCCCCTGTCTCTCTGTCCCCCTCCCTTCCCCTTACCTTGATCCCTGGTGGCTAGTGGGGGCAGCCGGGGGATGTCTGCACGATACTTGCAGACATCCTCCATGCTGCCCGACACGGCAGTCTATTATGACGGACAGCTGTCCGTCATAATAGTCTGCCGTGTCGGGCAGCATGGAGGACATATGCACGTATCGTGCAGACATCCCCCAGCTGCCCGATTCTCCCTGGTGCCTAGTGGGGCAGCAGAGGAAGTCTGCGCGATGAGCGCAGACCTCCCCTGCTGCCGCCCGGCACGCTCGCCGGGACTTCTGTGACGAAAGCGGAAGTATCCGGCTTCTTCACAGAAGCCCCGGCGGTCGTGCCGGTCGGAAGCAGGGGAGTCTGCGCTCGTTGCGCAGACTTCCCCTGCTGCTAGAGAGGGGGATCCAGGTCCCCTGCAGCTCTGCTGGGGACCTGGATCCATGTCTTATAATCTGACCTCAATTTGAGGTCAGATTATAAGAGACCTCGATTATAAGACGAGGGGGATTTTTCAGAGCATTTGCTCTGAAAAAAACCTCGTCTTATAATCGAGCAAATACGGGTACTTTAAAATGCATGTTTTACATTTTGCATTGCTTAAATATAAAATACTTACAGCTAGATGTATTGTGAAATTACAGCTGAGTAAGAGTTATTTCCTTTTTTTTTTCTGCAGAAACCAATAATAATAATGCAATTCGAATGAATGGAATTTGCTGTCTCTCTAGTGAAGTCATCAGACAATGCGTTGCACTGTTAATGCTACTGTGTACAATAGCAAGGTCACTAAGAGTCCACACAATGTATTCATTTCCAGAAGCACAGGAAGTGACAAAACAAAACTTTATATCCTCATTGTCTATATCATCAGTGCTGTCGCACCTGCAGTAAACATACAGCGTAATCACTGGGGAGGGCTTGAGTCAAACATTAAGAATGTAATTTATGCAGAATGCCTGCGTCAAATCACACAGGGATAAAAGCCTGTGCACTATACAAGCATTGATCTTCATCTTGCACCAAAGTGAGTTTGGGGACTAGACTGTGACTTTCCATTTACCCTGATATGTTCTGGCGACCGACTTAGGATTTTAGCATCCACAGTCCTCATTAGCTAGAAGAGTTACAAGGCTGGGGGTAAAGATAAGGGACAGAGCTGGAAGGGGAGGGAAGGAAGAAAAAGATAAATCAGGAGAAATTGGGGCTTGAAGAAGAGGAGAGAAAACACAGTGTCAGTGTCACTCACATACACTACACAAGGGATTCACTCACTATCACTGCTGTAGGGGATAGGCACTCAAAGTCAGCGACCCCTAAACTAGCAGGGTCCTAAGATCTTAAAGGGACTCTGTCAATCTAAACATGGCTTATACCATCAATGTATAGAATACAAAATGATCTCTACATTGTATTAGTAGAATTACAAGCAAATCTATAAAATATGGCAAAATCTATGTTTTAAATGTGTCCTTGGTGCCCCCCATTTAGGACACCATCCGTGACTTGATACGCAAATTGCAAGCTTCCTATTAAAAAGTTATAAACAGACACACCTAAAACATATTTTCCATGATTTTATACCTTTGCTTGCAATAATACAATGTATAGATAATTTTTCTAATTTTTTTATTCTCTGTATTTGTAGTATGAGCTAGTTTTAGCTAGACAGAGACTCTTTAAATTCCAAGCGTTAAAGGAAAGCTGAGTTCTTAAAGTTGTACAGCGGGAGCATGGTGCTAATTTATTTACTCCACAGAGCATGGTGTTAAATGCTTCAATTCACAACCTACTACTAACGTGATGCTTCAGCACCCCCTGGTGGTAAAAACTCATACTGTACACATAATGGTGATGCACAGAAAAGTCTATGAAAGGTATATAAAAAAAAAAGGGGGGGGGGGCAGTTGCTGGGTTGTTGAGTATAAAATACTCGCCTCCTTTTTTTTTTTTTTTTTTCAAATATTGACAGTTCGCTAGAGCCCAATATTCAAATGACACACTTCCCACTTAAAAACAGCACATTTGCATACCGTGCCACAGGTTATGTCATAAGCAGGCGACTCCACAGACACATTTAGAACACATTTTTCGCCTAGTGTAGGCATTTGCTTGCAACTTTGCTACCAGAATGTTTAATCTTCAGGTGACACAGTTTCTTTAAGCCACAGTGTCATAAACAGGAAACACCAGACACCTTTAAATCATGTTTTCAATCAATTAATTTCTGTGCTAACACAATGTATAGATTATTTTCACACACACATACTGTCTCTTTCACACATACTGTCTCTTTCACACATACTGTCTCGCTCTTTCTCTCTCACACAGACTGTCACTGTCTAGCTCTCACAGACTGTCACTCTCACTTTCTCACAGACATTCACTCTCACTCTCTCGAAGACTGCCAATCTCTCTCACACAGACTGTCATTCTTTCTCACACACACAGACTGTCACTCTCTCACAGACTGTCACTCTCACAGTCTATCACTCTCTCTCTCTCTCTCACATTGTCACTCACTCTCTCTCAGACTGCAACTCTCTCTCACACAGACTGTCACGCTCTTTCTCTCTGACACAGACTGTCACTGTCTAGCTCTCACAGACCGTCACTCTCTCTCTCACAGACTGTCAGTCTCTCACAGACTAACTCACTCTCTCTCTCTCACACAGACTGTCACTCTCTCACAGACTAACTCACTCACTCTCTCTCACACAGACTGTCACTCTCTCACAGACTTTGTGAGAGAGAGCAGCATGCTCTTCCAATATGGCTGTGCCCTCTTGTGGGTAGAGCTTCAGAAGTGAAATATGCCCATAGAGGCAGTCAGCAACATTGCAATAAAAGAAAGAAAAATACTTAATTAGCTCAAATCTAGGGTTAGAATAGCTGTTATGGTTACAATTAAATTAGGGTTAGAATAAGGGATAGGTTTAAAATTAAATTAAAATATATTAAGGGTTAACATAAGGGTTAGAGTTGGGGTTAAATGTAGTGTTGGGGTCAAAAGGTCAATATAGGAAAAAAACTATTTTTGGGTTTTGCCCCATAACTCAAAAAAAAACTGCAGAAAAACATGGAAACATGCATATTTCTGAACTCGGGACAACTATTTAGACAGGGTCTTTTTGAATGATTGTATTTGTGTAAATAATCTTTTAGGTCAAAGCTAGAAAAGGTTTTGGTTTTTTTCATCATATTTTATGATTTTTTTTGTAGTAAATTATAAGATATGATGAACATAATGATATCTAATGAAAGCCCTTCTTATGACGATAAAAACAACATATCATTTGTGGGGGTGCAGTATGTGAGAAAGAATAAAATTACAGCTAAACACAAACACCCCAGAAATGTAAAAACAGCCCTTGTCACCAAGGGAAAGTCAAGGTCAAAAGGTCTTGTCACTAAAGGGTTAACTACAGACTTTATTCATGAAAGAGGAAACCTACAGCGCAAATACCAGAGTTTAAAGTATAGCTGAATGGGAGAATTTTTCCAACTCGGCTACATTGGCCTCAAGTCAGAATTTCTCTTCTCAATTTCATGCCATCCGGTCGTCCATAAATAAAGCCCTATGTAACTCCTAAACCATCCTACCTGAAAATAATATGTTTTAATACATTATGGTATTCATTTAGCACCACTGGCCGTTCCAGTCTATGTCTTCTGTAATGGTGTGGCTCTGACTGTGCTGGTCATGCAGTGAAATAGTCACATATGAATAATTAAATATAAGTGGGATATTGCACAGTAATTGTGTTATAATTGCTCTGTCAGTCCCCTGGTCTGATTACTTCTCTCCTAACTTTTCCTGGCTATTTCCTGCAAGTTATTTGTGAATTTACTATGCTTTATAGACTATAAACGATGCAAGCCTAGTGGATAAAGTATGAAATGTCTGTGGCAGCCACATAATGTGGTATAGCATAGTTACTCTAGAGATATATCTGTCTATTTGCATACAGTTTGAAAGCCACAGATCATGGTACACTAAGGTGACAAAATCAGCTGAGCCCGACTGTTCCCATGATACCCACAACAGCAACACAAGTAACAGACATCAGCCGTGGACTACACATTGTGTACCTTCTGCTGCCCTAGATCTGGAATTATGTCTACCACCACCGCTGGCAGCTAGTTCCATAGGACCTGGGGACAACTACACTGTGATTAGTGGCTAAGGTGTTAGGGGTGGTTTTTGTACAACAAGGGGCAAAGACAGCAACTCCATAGTGGACATTTGGGTTACCCTCAACAGGTGGAGACTAAGCAGGAGCTGGTGCATGGGTCCCATGAAATTTGCAAGTTGCCTCTCAGTAATGGGAAGAGGAGATGGGGAACATGGTGAATTTGGAGTCTCCATTAATTATTAGGTGTTTTTTTTTTTTTTTTTTACCAGGCGTTCTCTAGTGGCAGCAGCGGGAACCTATCCAGCACCTACTGGAAATCCCAGTGAAATGAATGGGATGATTTCTATCGGTTCCTGCAAAACCTTGTAATTTTACAAATGAATCTAAGCATTTTTTATTTAAAGCAATCCAGAATCTAATACATGCATTTGGAAGTACTTTAATATGCATTAACATTTGGAGGGTGCATTGTGGGCACCATTTTTTATGATATCATTCATTGTGAAGCTGTTTGGCCGATGTTAATAAAATGATATAAAATGTTTTCAGGCAGTCTTGTATTTTCCGTCATGTTTGATTAGGCCCACAGGGCTTGTTGCATCATTCCCCCATTTTGCACAGTGCAATATAGTGAACAGTCAGATCAGCTGAGGAAATCAAAGGTTCTGATTGGCTGCTGGCAGCAACATTGTTCCTGACGATAGTGTGATGCAATTCTACTATGGCTCCCCCTGGAACCATATATTCTTGCTGATCCTCTTCTTTCTCTGCACCCCGCTGCTGTAAAGCCATCTGGGAGAATAGCTGGTGCCTGTACTGCTGGCTTTGCTTCATTATTCTGCAATCACAAATATCCCATTACATGTCTGTACCACAGGAAACAGGTCATTCTAACAATTCCATGTCTGATAAGTGAGAGCAGCTGCATGGCACTGCGGAGTGGTCACCGTAGTTCTTAATCCATAGCAGTGCTGGCTAACCTTGGCACTGCAAATGTTCGTTTTCAGCTGCAAGGCTGACTGAACATCATCGGATATGTAGTTCCCAAACCGCTGCAATGCCAAGGTTATCCATCACTGCTCTAGAGAGTACATACAATGAATAGTGGATGGGAGCAGCCCAGTTTAGCATAGACATCATATTGGAGCCTGTGTACTATAAAGTGCTGTACCAGAGCTTCATTTAGCCACCAGAGCTGCTAACAATACACTACAGACTGCCTGAAATAGTGAGATGAAGAGCAAAGAACTAACCAGTTAGGTGACCTATACTTGGCAAGCCTAAGAGATGCTGCACCGTTCAGGAAAGCCCAATCAAGGTCAGGTGCCAAGGTCATGAGTGTTCAGAGACAACGGCAAACTTAACACTGTGATCCTGTCTCAGTGAAACAACTACGGCTCAGGTAGGGCCGTCTTTAATAGTGATTGGACCCTGGGCAAGCATTTGCTTGGGCCCCCTGGACCCTGCCCCCTCCCCTGCATGCAATCCCGCCATCCATCGCAATGTTACCGCCCCCCCCCCCCCCCCCCCACACACACACACATATGCCATAATTGTTGTGCCATTCAGATGCCAGTAATATTGTAACTTTCGGATGCCAGTAATATTGTGCCAGTCAGAGCCCAGTAATATTGTGCCAGTCAGAGCCTAGTAATATTGTGCCAGTCAGATGCCTGCAATATTGTGCCAGTCAGATGCCTACAATATTGTGCCAGTCAGAGCCCAGTAATATTGTGCCAGTCAGATACCAGTAATATTGTGCCAGTCAGATACCAATAATATTGTGCCTGTCAGAGCCCAGGAATATTGTGCCTGTCAGAGCCCAGGAATATGGTGCCTGTCAGATGCCTGTAATATTATGCCAGTCAGATGCCTGTAATAGTGTGCAGTCAGAGGCCAGGAATATTGTGCCAGTCAGATGCCTGTAATATTGTGCCAGTCAGATGCCAAGTAATATAGTGCCAATCAGATTCCCAGTAATATAGTGCCAATCAGATGCCAAGTAATATAGTGCCAATCAGATGCCCAGTAATATAGTGCCAATCAGATGCCAAGTAATATAGTGCCAGTCAGATGCCCAGTAATATAGTGCCAGTCAGATGCCCAGTAATATAGTGCCAATCAGATGCCAAGTAATATAGTGCCAATCAGATGCCAAGTAATATAGTGCCAATCAGATACCCAGTAATATAGTGCCAATCAGATGCCCAGAAATATAGTGCCAATCAGATGGCAAGTAATATAGTGCCAATCAGATACCCAGTAATATAGTGCCAATCAGATGCCCAGTAATATAGTGCCAATCAGATGCCCAGTAATATAGTGCCAATCAGATGCCAAGTAATATAGTGCCAATCAGATGGCAAGTAATATAGTGCCAGTCAGATGCCCAGTAATATAGTGCCATTCAGATGCCAAGTAATATAGTGCCAATCAGATACCCAGTAATATTGTGCCAATCAGATACCCAGTAATATAGTGCCAATCAGATGCCAAGTAATATTGTGCCAATCAGATACCCAGTAATATAGTGCCAGTCAGATACCAGGAATATTGTGCCAGCCAGCCCCCCCCCCCCCCCCCGTACTTACATGAAGCTGCTCCGTGTCCCCCGCCGGATGTCTCCTCCGTGCAGTCTTCCCTCTTGCACGGAGGAGGGAAGCAGACACCGGATGTGACGCGACGTCACATCCGGCGTCAGTTTTTTTTTTTTTCCGGCCGTCGCATCCATCGGATGCGGCTTGCCGGGAAAAAAGCGTTCACAAGCGCAATGCGCTGTGAACGCGGCAGCAGGGGCTGGGGGCCCACGGGACAGCTGCCTTGGGGCCCCCCAGGAGTAAATGGGCCCAGGGCAGCTGCCCCGTTTGCCCCGCGTTAAAGACGGCCCTGGGCTCAGGAAAGAACCTAATAACCTAATGTTACACAAATACAGATAATTACATTATTATCCTAAATATCAATAGCCAGACCATCTAAACCCAAGGATAACTAACCAGAGCACACACAAAGGGATATTTATATAATTAAATAAAACCCAGTGTTATCATGGGACTCATGAAAAGATCTAAACCTGGAGTTGTGTACAACTTTACAGAGTGTGACTAAATCATAGAAGCACAGAAGTGCAGGGGAGTAAAAATCATGGTCACAACTGCAACTGGCCCCATACTAGGGTGACCCCTGCAACCGCCCCTTTAAATAGCGCTAGCTGTGGGTAACATTCAGAGCTAGCAGCAAGTAGAGTGTCGAGATCATTGAACTTTTGGGGACCCAGGGGACACAGAGAGGCTGCTTGGAGGCCAGGATGGCACAGAGAGGCTGCTTGGAGGCCAGGATGGCACAGAGGATCCTTGGAGGCCAGGATGGCACAGAGGATCCTTGGAGGCCAGGATGGCACAGAGGATCCTTGGAGGCCAGGATGGCACAGAGAGGCTGCTTGGAGGCCAGGATGGCACAGAGAGGCTGCTTGGAGGCCAGGATGGCACAGAGAGGATCCTTGGAGGGCAGGATGGCACAGAGAGGCTGCTTGGAGGCCAGGATGGCACAGAGAGACTGCTTGGAGGCCAGGATGGCACAGAGAGGCTCCTTGGAGGGCAGGATGGCACAGAGAGGCTGCTTGGAGGCCAGGATGGCACAGAGAGGCTGTTTGGAGGCCAGGATGGCACAGAGAGGATCCTTGGAGGCCAGGATGGCACAGAGAGGCTGCTTGGAGGCCAGGATGGCACAGAGAGGCTGTTTGGAGGCCAGGATGGCACAGAGAGGATCCTTGGAGGCCAGGATGGCACAGAGAGGCTGCTTGGAGGCCAGGATGGCACAGAGAGGCTGCTTGGAGGCCAGGATGGCACAGAGAGGCTGCTTGGAGGCCAGGATGGCACAGAGAGATTGTTTGGGGTCTAAGAGCACAGACAGGCTGATTGTGGACATGTTGGGGGGTGTCACCGGAGCCCTGTGGTTCCTAGTTATGCCTCTGCAAGGGTTCTGTGTTTTCCCCTCTGTTTTTGTGTGTTCTGGGCTGCGGCTCTTCGTGTGAATGCCTGACATACTTTCTATGTATTAACACCGTATATGTAACATTTCATATTAATGAAGGCCGACAGCCTGGTGACACCTGAGCTAAAAGCGTTTACTTGCTTTCTGCGTCCTTGTGTTACTTTAACATGACACTTTGAATAGACGCACTGATCGTCCTTTCAGCTCTGACAGTCACTGCTGCTCAGCCATGTTTATTTTAGGACTGTCCAGGGAGATTGTGTAACGCACTAGAGCGCAAGTGCTAACCGTACAGACACCAGGGAATCCAGAGAAACGGTCTGCCAGGAGATATTCCCCGACATTATCTTTGTACCACCTCTTACAAAAACCCATCCTGCACGGGGATGGGACTCTTCATCGCGGCTGCTTCCGCGCAGCCGCTTCACCGCTGACTCTGCAGCACAAGACAGATCGTCGCTGGAGATTTCATCGCGGGACATTTCATCGCTAAAGGTAAGTATTTTACCGATTTTAGTTTGGTTAGAATGAGGGTTTAGGGGGTTAGAATAAGGGTTTAGGAGGTTAATTTTAGTATTGGGGTTAATTTTAGTGTTAGTGTTTAGTGTTATGGGGTTAATTTTACTATTAGGGCTCGGGAGTGAGTATTAGGGTTAGTATTAGGGTTAAGGGGGTTAATTTTACTATTAGGGGTCGGGGGTTAGTATTAGGGGGTTAATTTTAGTATTAGGGGTTGGGGGTTAGTATTAGGGTTTAGGGGGTTAATTTTAGTATTAGGGGTCGGGGGTTAGTATTAGGGGGTTAATTTTAGTATTGGGGTTGGGGGTTAGTATTAGGGTTAGTATTAGGGTTTAGGGGGTTAATTTTAGTATTAGGGGTCGGGGGTTAGTATTAGGGGGTTAATTTTAGTATTGGGGTTGGGGGTTAGTATTAGGGTTAGTATTAGGGTTTAGGGGGTTAATTTTAGTATTAGGGGTCGGGGGTTAGTATTAGGGGGTTAATTTTAGTATTGGGGTTGGGGGTTAGTATTAGGGTTAGTATTAGGGTTTAGGGGGTTAATTTTAGTATTAGGGGTCGGGGGTTAGTATTAGGGTTAGTATTAGGGTTTAGGGGGTTAATTTTAGTATTAGGGGTCGGGGGTTAGCATAAGGGTTAGTATTAGGGTTCAGGGGGTTAATTTTAGTATTAGGGGTCAGGGGTTAGTATTAGGGTTAGTATTAGGGTTTAGGGGGTTCATTTTAGTATTAGGGGTCGGGGGTTAGTATTAGGGTTAGTATTAGGGTTAGTATTAGGGTTTAGGGGGTTAATTTAAGTATTGGGGTTAATTTTAGTGTTAGTATTGGGGTTTAGTGTTTAGTGTTACTATTGGGGGGGGAATCATTTATTAGGGGGGGGGGGGTTATTTTCGTTTTACTTTTAGATTTGTAAGAGCCGACAGTTCAGCGCTGAACTGTTAGCTCTCCCATAGCTGCAGCCGCGGTGAAACGGCCACGTTATACTTCATTGCTGACAGTTCAGCGTTCTAACTGCCGCGCTGAACTGTCAGCGATGAAGATGCGGCGAAGAAGAGTCCTAGACCCTCCTGCACAGCAGAACTGATGGCGGTGCAGCCCTGGAGAATGTATACTCCATAAGGCTCCCTAATTAGGGGAAGCTCCAGCTACAAGGTCCATAAAACGATTCCTAGATAAGTGTTACATATTGTCAACTAAAAACAAAGCAAACAGATCTGTCTGATCTTTTTCTTCTCCAACTCTTTCGGTCTCTTAAAAACAGCAAATTAATTTGTGTCTCCAAGCCCCTTCTAATTGGATGCAGCTGAATTTAGATGCCCCGGTGGAATTATCTCTAATTAAGTCCCGCGAAGAACAGTCCCATTCCGTCCAGGGTTTCCTTGTATAAGTTTAGGGCTGGCACCTCTCACTACTGTTTCCCCGTAGAATTATAACGTTTCCATGAATTGAAATCAATTATTTCATCAATCAACCTGGTTCTGTGGGATCACTTTCTTAATGAATGGATTTCCTTCTGACTGCTACATGACGCAAAGCAGGCGATAGAAAAGAAATGTGTCTGGTACAAAATGGTGACAACCCTATCGATGTCTCTACTGTCGCACTTACCTTGCGTTTCGCTCCATTTCCAGCTGCTTGTGCACTTCAATAGACGTTTCTAGAAGCTCTTTGTCACGAGCAAGTTCTGCCTGGGACATCCCATTTCTTTCCACTACAAAAAAAAAAAAAACAACAAAGAAAACACATTGAAAAACAAACAAACAAAGAATATACAAGTAAAGAATAAAACATACTTCTAGAATCAGCGACGCAATTCATAGGAACTTTACTCAAATATCATTTAAATACATATGTTAAAAATGGAACATGTTTTCCTTATTCTTTTTTTATTAATACTGCCACATCCATGGTTTGTAATATAATCCATTGTATAAAATCCGATGGGTATCTGCAGGCCAGTGTTCTAAATGTACATCCAATGAGAGATAAGCAGGAAACAGATTCCGTTTCCTATGGGCTGCACACAGTTTGCCATTCTAAAGAGTTTAATATCATTTCAAATAGAATTATAAATGGGGAGTATAAAATCTTGTCATTTTAGTATATTTACCACATAGTTCATGTTCCTGTTTGGAAATGGGTGGAATATTTTCGTGGATAGTAAGCTTGTTGCTATTACATCAGATATGTTTATTGAGGTTTCTTAGTATTGGGATTGTGTGGGCCAATAATGACATCAAAAAAGATTTAGAAGTATGTTTAATCAGACAGAAGTATACTCGAACCAGTGATGCGTACACAGCCTACCGCAGTATCAATTATTCTTAAAGGACAATTATATATATTATTGTCTTGGAGTCTGACTGTATAGAGATGAGCACTGAATAAATGTTATGCTTGAAATGCTATCCAACAAGAAAACAAGTCTCAAAATATAATATGAATAAACACATATGACACGTTTGTACAAACTACGGATATACTGGGGTAAAATATCATCTCTATAAACTGAAGAGACTCTACTACTGGAGAAGGGAGCTTTACAGTATAATAAATAAGAGACCCGCATTAATTCTGGTATTAGTATGTGGAGCTATGTATTTTATGCATATTTACAGATGTTAGTATTGCTGCTATATAAAAACATCTGTAGGCAAAACATGAAACTATGTTTAATCGAAACACTGCATTAAGTATAGATGTTTTAAATAGAAATACCGTATTTCTGTGATTAACCCAAAATGAAAATCTATATTTCGTATATGCCCCCAAACCCACCTTGCACTCAGGATATGCCCCCAAACCCACCTTGCACTCAGGATATGCCCCCAAACCCACTTTGCACCCAGGATAGGCCTCCAAACCCACCTTGCACTCAGGATAGGCCCCCAAACCCACCTTGCACTCAGGATATGCCCCCAAACCCACCTTGCACTCAGGATAGGCCTCCAAACCCACCTTGCACTCAGGATATGTCCCCAAACCCACCTTGCACTCAGGATATGCCCCCAAACCCACTTTGCACTCAGGATAGGCCCCCAAACCCACCTTGCACTCAGGATATGCCCCCAAACCCACCTTGCAATCAGGATATGCCCCCAAACCCACCTTGCACTCAGGATATGTCCCCAAACCCACCTTGCACTCAGGATATGCCCCCAAACCCACCTTGCACTCAGGATATGTCCCCAAACCCACCTTGCACTCGGGATATGCCCCCAAACCCACCTTGCACTCAGGATAGGCCCCCAAACCCACCTTGCACTCAGGATATGCCCCCAAACTCACTTTGCACTCAGGATAGGTCCTCAAACTCACTTTGCACTTCGTATATGCCCCCAAACCCACCTTGCACTCAGGATATGCCCCCAAACCCACCTTGCACTCAGGATAGGCCTCCAAACCCACCTTGCACTCAGGCTACGCCCCCAAACTCACTTTGCACTCAGGATAGGTCCCCAAACTCACTTTGCACTTAGTATATGTCCCCAAACCCCCTTTGCACTCACTCTTGAATCTTCAGGGCCAGAGACGCATCAAGCCAGGATGATGCAGGTGGTAATGTGCGGCAGATCATACAGCTTGCGCAGGGTCACGTGACCTGGTGCAATGAATGTGCAATTCGGCAGGGATAATGGTTAAAGGTTCGCGATATGCCCGGAATTCTGCAATTCAGTAAAAGGTACTCTACTCTTACGACAGTTACTTCGGTGTATAAGACCACCCCTAATTTCTTCTCACATTTTTTTTAGAAAAAAAGGTTGCCTTATACACAGAAAAATATGGTACTTTAATTTATGAATACAAATAAGGTAATTTATTAGGCCCTCTTTGCTCTGTATAGCTCTATCAGGGGGCAGACATGTTGTTTACAATCTTTGCTCTGTATAGCTCTATCGGGGGGCAGACATGTTGTTTAGAATCTTTGCTCTGTATAACTATATCAGGGGGCAGACATGTTGCTTAGAATCTTTGCTCCGCATAGCTCTATCAGGGGCGGACATGTTGTTTAGAATCTTTGCTCCGCATAGCTCTATCAGGGGGCAGAAACGTTGCTTAGAATCTTTGCTCTGTATAGCTTTATCAGGGGGCGAACATGTTGTTTAGAATCTTTGCTCTGTATAGCTTTATCAGGGGGTGGACATGTTGCTTAGAATCTTTGCTCTGTATAGTTCTATCAGGGGTTGGACATGTTATTTAGAATCTTTGCTCTGTATAGCTTTATCAGGGGGCCGACATGTTGTTTAGAATCTTTGCTCTGTATGGCTTTATCAGGGGGCAGACATGTTGTTTAGAATCTTTGCTCCGTATAGCTCTATCAGGGGGCGGACATGTTATTTAGAATCTTTGCTCTGTATAGTTTTATCAGGGGGTGGACATGTTGTTTAGAATCTTTGCTCTGTATAGTTCTATCAGGGGGTGGACATGTTATTTAGAATCTTTGCTCTGTATAGCTTTATCAGGGGGCCGACATGTTGTTTAGAATCTTTGCTCCGTATAGCTCTATCAGGGGGCGGACATGTTATTTAGAATCTTTGCTCTGTATAGTTTTATCAGGGGGTGGACACGTTGCTTAGAATCTTTGCTCTGTATAGCTTTATCAGCGGGTGGACATGTTGTTTAGAATCTTTGCTCTGTATAGCTCTATCGGGGAGAAGATCTTGTTCAGAATCTTGCATCTTCCTAAATATAAGATTCCAAACAACATATTTGGCCCCAGTTAGCTTATATCATCAATAAAGACAGTAAATAATGATTTGGCTTTAAAATACAGAATAAGAAGGTGAGAGTGTAACATCACCTCCTCCCCCTTACATCATTAGGTACAGTATTAGGCATGTGTCAAATGAACAGAGTTCATACAATGTGCATGAATATAACAAATACTTGCACTGCTGTGGGGCATTGATGGGATTTGGGGAATTCTGCACTAGAAAATAGATACAACTTGATACTCTGCCTCCCTCCAGTGGTGATTCAAAGGAACAGAAAAATGAATTAACAGGCAAACACGTAAATCACTAGACATGTGCATTCGTTTTCGGACAAATGCATTTTCGTCCGAAAATAGCATTTTCGTCCATTCGTCCGAAAAACGAATAACGAAAATGCTAAACTAACGAAACACGAATGAACGAATGGTTAATAAACGAAAATCATTCGTCCTATTGGCATTCTATAAACCTAAATAGAGTCGGTTTATAGAATACCAATAGCATTACAATGCTATTCTATAAACCGAAATAGAGTCCCCATGTAATGTAATGCTATTCTAAAACCGAAAGTCTATAAACCGAACGAGAGCCCCATTCAAATTCTTATGAATGGGGACTCTAGTTCGGTTTATAGAAAGTCTATAAACTGAACGAAGTTTGGTTTAAAGTCTTTCGGTTTCTGGAATGTGTAGATCAATTGATTCGTACAAACGAATAAAACGAAACGAAAATAATGAACGAATTTCGTCTGAAACGAATGCAGTAATGAACGAAATTCGTTTTAGACGAAATAAATAAAATTTTCGTCCGAATGGACGAAAACGAAACGAAAATTTTAGTTTTGCACATGTCTATAAATCACTCTGTTGTGAATCAAACAAGGCGTTTATTAAAACAACCAGTAAGAAATGCTCAGTGATCAATATGTCTGTGCGGAACGAAAATGACATATGGATCTATTCAAAGTGAAAGTGGGGATATAACCTGTCCAACATTATGTCACATTTACTGCAATGTTTAAAACTTTGCGTGTACCTTTAACAAAGTATATATAGAACTTGATGCGCTGTCAACCCAATAAAATGTTTGTTTATTATAAATAAAATAAGGCATAATAACAAAGAGGGACTTACGTTTACTCCCCATTTACAAGTGTGATGAATATGTAAAAAATATAAACTAAACAAAGCATTGTAAAAATAATAATAAAGCTGCAAATTGTGTGCTATGACAGGATAGCAGTGAATCGGGAAAATGTTGACATATTATAACATTACACAATGTATGTCACAGTTCTCATTCAGGTTTATCCCAGGGCTAACTCTGGTTTAATCTCCTTTGTGTAGCATCTCAAAGGCTCCCTGGATGTTTTTTTTTGGACACCACCAATCTCAGGATACAATGAGCAGAATATTATACAGTCACCTCTCTCGTCTCTCCTCTATATGTATGTTGTACGCCTCCATCGTCTCGGAGACCCTTCTCTGCACTGTGTTGTGCATTATTTTAGAATCCGTCATCCTCTCCCATTTGCTCTTCGCGTATTCAGACTTGTCCTCTGTTGTGAAGGATTGCAGCCGGTCCCGAATCTTACCCTGGCGTCGGTTTTCAAAAATGAAAAAAATCGATTGGCCGCCTTGAGGAATATTTGGATCGCTATGAAGGAAGGAAACAAAAAAAAAAAAAACGTTGATATAATTGTAAAATCTAGAACTTTTTACCTTGGCGTTTCAGACGCACTGTGGATAAAGGTATTAAAAATTACAGTTTTGTTTCACAGGTAAGTGAAGATCACAATTCCACAGCAAATGTTATAATAATTAATCATGAAAGGTTACAGAAAATACAATATTATTTCCATAATAACTGAACCTATCATCACTTTACCCCCCAGCAATGATACTACAAATCTGTAGACACTTATAAGAACACATATAATTCCAATCTTCTACAATATATACACTCCTCCTAACTAATCTATGCAGAGTACTCAAGGACTTGAATCTGTGAAAGGGTATATCTACCTACACATTAGCTTAACGTGCTGCCAAGAATCCAGGCAGCCATATCTGGTGACATCACCACTCTGCCGCTAAACATGTCTCAACTTTGCTATATGTACAGCAGGCACAGTTTGTTGGTAAAGCTGGGACACTGGCTTTAGGACAGGCCGTTATTAACTTCTCATGTGTCTATTTGCCTTCTCAGCCCTGCTCTTACATCCATAATGGATTTAACGGACCACACTCTCTCCCAAAAAACTGCAGACCCCAGTATCGCTACACATCAGAAAAACCAAGCAGAGCCTTGACAAATGCCTTACAACCCCTACTGTGGGATCCTTACTGCACCCCCTGAACCTGCTTGTAGATCATGAGAGGGCAGTGCCGCCAGCACTGACTGCAGAGGCGGCTCTAGACTTTGTGAGGCCTTAGGCGAAACTCGAACGTGAGGCCCTCACTGACACTCATAATTAAAAATAGATATGCCAGCTATAATAAAAATGAACTGTTTAAATAGCATATTTTAAGACCAGCCTTAAATCCCAGCAATTAGGAATTCACCACTCCTTGTTTTTATTTGTCTTATAATTAGTCTGCAAATATCTATATCAAAAGTGATTGGTATAGCACACACATAAACGCTTATATGCTCATCCGATACACACACTAGCACACACATACACGCTTATATGCTCATCCGATACACACACTAGCACACACATACACGCTTACATGCTCATCCGATACACACACTAGCACACACATACACGCTTATATGCTCATCCGATACACACACTAGCACACACATACACTATGTGTGCTTGTGTGTATCTGATCGGCATTTGAGTGTGTATGTGTGTGCTAGTGTGTGCATCTGATCAGCGTATGAGTGTGTATATATGTGTTAGTGTTCACATTTAGGAGACACACACAAACATCACAGCACCACATTTCATCATCCACAGGACTTGCAAATTATTATTACAATAGTCCAATAATGTACGCACAGTGCTATATTTGATCCCAAACAGCTTCCCAGTGCATCTTGTCCCTAAGACTTATCAGTGCCACCTATGTCCTTCATCAACCTATTTGACTGCCTTCTTTGTCTCCAAACTGATTTCGAATTCTGTCTCTGTGCCCAAACATTTTATCAGGGTCATCTATGTGCCTAAACAGTTTGTCAGGGCCATCTATGTGCCTAAACAGTTTGTCAGGGCCATCTATGTGCAAAAACTGTTTGTCAGGGCCATCTATGTACCCAAACAGCTCATCGGGGTAATCATTGTCCTCAAATACCCTGTTACTGCCATTGTTCCCAAACCTCTTATTGGTGCCATATTTGTGCCTAGACTGTTTATCACTCAAATCAGTGTCCCTAAACAACTAATTATCATTGTCCTTAAACATACCACTGCCATTATGTCCTCAAACAGCTAATCACAAACATAGTCACACTCAATCACAAACTCAGACAGGACACACACTCACAGACACACTCCGCAAGCAAACACTCACACACACAATAAGCCAGCACACACTTAATCAAACACACTCAGTGAGCACACACTCACTCAGCACACATTCAGCCAGCCCACACTCACTCGGTCAGCACACACACTCACACACTCAGTCAGCTCACACCCTCAGTCAGCCCACACCCTCAGTCAGCACACTCAGTCAACACACACCCACACTTACACAATAAGCTAGCACACACTTAATCAAACACACTCAGCCAGCCCACTCTCACACAAACACTCACTCACACACTGTCAGCACACACACTCACTCAACACACACCCTCACTTACACACTCAGTCAGCACACACACTCACACACTCAGTCAGCACACACACTCAGTCAGCACACACCCTCACTTACACACTCAGTCAGCACACACCCTCACTTACACACTCAGTCAGCACACACACTCACACACTCAGTCAGCACACACCCTCACTCACACACTCAGTCAGCACACACCCTCACACAACTCGGTCAGCACACACACTCAGTCAGCACACACACTCAGTCAGCACACACTCTCACTCACACACTCAGTCAGCACACACCCTCACTTACACACTCAGTCAGCACACACCCTCACTTACACACTCAGTCAGCACACACCCACACTTACACACTCAGTCAGCACACACCCTCACACAACTCGGTCAGCACACAGACACACCAGCAGATTTTTTTAAAACTTTTTTTTTATGACCAGCATAACGGGCATCAGAGCGGCGGGACAGTTTTTCTTTTAGATGTCCCTCTCCCTCCCTGCTTAGTTACCTGTCAGGACATGTGCAGGGAGAAGAAGAGGCTCTCAGTGTCCGGTGGTCTCATAGACCACATTGTGCTGGCGCTTCTGCTGTTGCCGTTTGGGTTACAGTGGGGGCGGAGCAGAGCGGTAATCTTCGTGTGCAGGAGAGAAAAAAATACAGAATCGCTGCCTGTGAAGACGGCCCCTTACCTGAAAGTGCCGACGCTGATGGCGCGGAGGTTAGTGTGACAGGTGACTTATCGCTGCCTGCTACACACAACACGCAGGCAGCGATAAGCTCCTGTCACCTTACAATGTAAACTACCTACTCCATGGAGTAGGTAGCAGAATGGTGGCAAAACATTATCTGTTAGGTAAGTTAGGCTGCTGCGAGGCCCCCCGAAGTGCGAGGCCTTAGGCAGCCGCCTAACTTGCCTAATTAGAGAGCCGCCTCTGACTGACTGACACCAAGGAATACGACATGTGATAGCGATGTGACTCTAACTCAGTGATTACAGGCAGAGTTAGTTATCTGTTGTCTTACTTTCGCCACAGAGTGAGGGGTCGGTCCTGTGACTTCCCTGTAGCGGGGTCTGGTCCTCTGGCTAAGCAGCATGTTGTGTCTCTGCAGAGGTGTCAAGACAATCGTAGTCTGAAGCAAAATCTAACATAGAACCAAGAAAAGAATAATACAATAATACAATTAAAATGTATAGCTGGGAATATTACTGGGGAATCAGGGTGGGCATATAAGTGGGAAATTAGACTGTGGCATATTACTGGACAATCAGGATGGGCATATTACTGGGCAATAAGACTGTGGCATATTACTGGGTAATCAGTTTGTGGCATATTACTTGGCAATTAGACTGTGGCATATTACTGGGCAATCAGTTTGTGGCATATTAATAGGCAATCAGTTTGTGTCATATTACTGGGCAATTAGATAGTGGCATATTACTGGGCAATCAGGATGGACATATTACTGGGCAATTATACTGTGGCATATTACTGGGCAATCAGTTTGTGGCATATTACTGGACAATTAGGCTGGGCATATTACTGGGGAATTAGACTGTGGCATATTACTGGGCAATCAGTTTGTGGCATATTATTGGGCAATTGGACTGGAATATTACTGGGCAATCAGGATGGGCATATTACTGGGGAATTAGACTGTGGCATATTACTGGGCAATCAGGCTGGGCATATTACTGGGCAATTAGAGAACTGTATGTAAATGTAAACGTTTTAATATTATATGCAGCTATTTTCATATCACATTCAACTATTTGTATATGTAATAAAAATGTTATTGAAAAATTGCATTTCTTGTTTTTATTCCCTTTTTCTGCACCCACATTGCACCCAAAGGATTTCACACAGCACCATACAGTACCCACAGCACTTGCCATGCACCTATATTGCACCCACAGCACTTAGCTTGCACTCATATTGCACCCACACAATTTGGCATACCACAGTGTCACAGAACATAACACAGTGTCACTTTGTCCCACATAACAGCCCCTGCAGAACAAGCACCATTGTCACTTTCCCCCATAGTACATGTTATTTTGCCCCACAGAACATGCCACAGAATCACTTTGCCAATTAAAAAAAAGCCACTGTCAGGTACCAATTAACATGCCATAGTCACTTTGTCATTAACATATGCAACAGTCAGTTTAAATATTAAATATGCCACAGCTTGCCCATTAAAATGCCAGTGTTGTTTTGCCATATTATGCCACAGCCATTTTGCCATTAATATGCCAGTATTATTGTGCCATTAATATGCCACAACCAATTTGCCCATTAGTATGTCCGTATAATTTTGCTATTAATTTGCCACAGCCAATTTGCCCAATATGCCAGTATTAATTTCCCATTAATAAGCCAGTCAATTTTCTCAACAATATGCCAGTATTATTTTGCCTTGCCATTAATATGCCCCAGTCAATTTGCCTAATAATATGACAGTATTAGTTTGCCATTAGTATGCCCCAGCCAATTTGCCTAATAATATGACAGTATTATTTTGCCATTTAACATGCCCCAGACAATTTGCTCAATAATATGCCAGTATTCTTTTGCCATTAATAAGCCCCTGCCAATTTGGCCAATAATATGCCAGTATTATGCTGCCATTAATAGAACGCAGCCAATTTGCCCAATAATATGCCAATAAGCCCCTGCCAATTTGGCCAATAATATGCCAGTATTATGCTGCCATTAATAGGACGCAGCCAATTTTCCCAATAATATGCCAGTATTCTTTTGCCTTTAATAAGCCCCTGCCAATTTGCTCAATAATATGCCGGTACTTACCCTTGTCCATGGTGGCTAGTGGCAGGCAGCATGGTATCCTCCATGCTGCCTGTTCGGCTCCCCCGCGGTGTGCACAGAGAGGTCACGTGTCTGACGTCAGAGCGCCGGTCCTGTGACCTGGCACTTCCTCGTCACACTGCACGGGGAGCTAAACAGGCAGCATTCGCTTGCAGGCAGATCTTCCCAGCCACCGTCTTTTTGTTTTTTTTTAACGGGGGTGGCTTATTTTTCTACTTTTTTGTTGTTGTTGTTTTGTGCCGCCCTTTAGAGGCAAACAAGGCAAGTGCTGCCCTAGGCACTTGCCTTGTTTGCCTCACGCTAAATACAGTGCTGGTGAGGCCACTCAAAGTGGCCTCATCTAATAGTATTGACCCCACCTCAAGTCCCTACAGCAGGATCCTCACACAGCTCATCACGGGCAGCCATGATGAGCTGTTAAATGCTGGACGTTCCATGCTGACCTATAAGCCTTCAGGAACTAAAAATATTTGGAAAAATATTTCCTAAACAAAAAAATCTAAAACACAAATGAACACTGGGATAGCTTGACGCGTTTTCGCACAGAAGTGTTTCCTCAATAGCTTTTGAGCCTGACAACATGAATGCAAATCGGAGTCTTCATATGTGTTTTTCTGTGGTTTTGATTTTTGTTTAAATCATTCTTTTTCCAAGTTTGAATATGACCAAGGTCAATTTGTCTGGAGTGCCGCAGGATGTTCCTTTCTTTCTAACAGTTCCGTTATGGATAGGAGTAAGGTTCTCTAAAACAAAAAAAATCCTTGGCAGTGCACCTCTTGGAAAGCAGTAATTTGACACACATCAAGCTGAGCCAACCGTCATTTGAATTTTATTACTCAAAAGCACAGAGCAATACGGGCTGCCGAGTCTGGGCTACCTCTCCTTGCTCCCAAATATACCAATGGGGCTGGTAAAGTATCACAAACTCCAAACTTGGACTTTAGTAAACAGACCCTGTAGACTGCTGTGTCCTGAACACTAAATACAGGTATTTTGTAAAAAGAATGTGAAGTTGAGATTAACATCAAACACATGCAGGCAGATCACTGTACAAAGGTTCATAGTCCTCTAGAAACTCACGTTATGGTGGAATGTAAGGCATGATGTAGAAGATGAGATCATGTATCATAACGTGCACTTTACAAATTGCATTGTACTGAGCACAAGTGGCTTCTGGGGGCTGGAGGCGGGGGTCTTACAGTACCTAAAACAGGTACTGTAAGATTCCAGCTGCTAAGTATAGTCTGCCCCCTTCTGAATGGACTGATTTCTCAGGCTGATCTTTTTGTGATATTGTGTTGCTTTGTCTGTTTTTGTGTGTAACATTTTGTAAGTAGCTCCCTGACCGGGGCTGTGGCACACTATTTACTTACCTGCTGCACTATCCGGCTGTCTTTTTTATAATTTTTTTTTATTGTTTTTAGATTTGATTAAAGTATTATGAAGATACTTCTACTTCTAGAGTTTATTGTGATTATATGAGGTTTTTTTTTTTTAGTGCATATACCGTATTTACCATCTATTGATCACTTTATTTAACCCCTTTTGCGTCTGTAGCGCGTCCTATGCCATACTAATATACTGACCTTAGTCAGACAGACGATAGGTAACTGACGCTCAAACTGAGCACCGGTTACATTTATCCAGATCAAGCCGGACATCTGTGTTCGGGCATGCAACATCACAAAGTCTCACGATGTTTGGGTATGGGCTCACAGGGTCTGTAAAGACCCTATTTGGGCTTCTAACTCCCGATCATAGGCCCAGAACACGAAGATGTTAAATATACTGCACTATTGTAATTATATGACTTTTTTCCCAACATGTGATTGTGCCTTAGGGGCTTCTGTCTGCACCTATAAGAGTCACATGACATCACACAACCCTGTCTCCGAGAGACCACTTCCACCTCATTAAATGTGTTACCGTGAACCATCAAAAAATATTCACCCAATCGATTGCTAGGATGCTGGCACACTCATACCCAGTCCACAAGTAATGGGATTAGCTCTTGAATAGTGCTCCTTTCTTTCTAATATACTTTCTGCTGTGTGGTAATATATAGTATTTTTTTGTTTTGTTTTTCTACAGTCAGTAGAGAATAACTGAACACATCTATATACACCAGACTTGTCTTAGCCACAGAAAACCCCAGTATACAGTGCTGCAAGGGATTCTGGGTAAGGTTATGCTTGGGATTGTGTTCTGGTGAACTGCTTGTAAGGCTTGGGGCAATAGGTCAAGCACATCAGTTATGGTGGGGTAACTTTATTTACCTATCCTCACCCAGAATCCCTTGCAGCTAGTACCGCCCATGCTAATGCCTCCATATTTTCCTCCACAAGCCATTTTTTCCAGTCTAATTATTATTATTATTTTTTTTTATAAATCCTGACACTTTTCAGTGTGGAAGGACGAGGTCCTCCGTCAAAGAGTGTTTGGTTGAGATTCCCCGACACTAATCCCTGTCCTGATTTTTTTTATACATTGGCAGCACAACCAAAAATTACACAGCGCCATTATTTACACAACCCCCTGTATGTTTAATAATGTTCTACCCACTCACTGCGTGATATTATACAGTGAGGTATCCTGCTGTGTTATGGTAACAGTACTAAGTAATGTTATGTATTCGCACTGAATGCCAGAAACAAGACAAATCTAACAAATTAACCAGCCAGGAAACAGAAAAAAGAATGGAACTGACTGGTATAAGAATAATGTCTTCTCCATGACAATGGTACTCCAGAGGAAGGATGTTACCAGGCAGTTTACTGCTTTGTCAGGCAAAACTGGTTTCCTGAAAGCCAAATAAAGTTTTTAATTCCCATCTCAATTCCCCTCAAGTCTCTTTTTCTAGATTAGACCCTCTAGTTTGCAAATTGCTTGTTACCCATTGAAACATAGCTCAGTAACAGGGCTGGAGTAACCCTGTGCAGACTATACATTTGTAGCAGGGATAGTGATAGTGTCAGTACAGGGACTCCTGTGTCTGGGCCCAGGCCTATGTACATCATTAACCCTTTAAGGACCAGGGATTTTCCTGGGCCAAGGACCAGAGCGTTTTTCAATTTTTAATACGCGGTTTTTGAAACATAATTTTCCTCTCTCTCATTTAATGTACCCATACAAGTTATATGTTGTTTTTTAAAGGACAGTTAGAGCTTTCTTTTGATACCCTATACATAAAAATTATTTACATTTTAGTATTAAAAAATACATATAAAAGAGGAAATGTTTGAGGAAAAAAAAGTTTTTCCCCATTATTTTCCCAATAATAAGCTACATAACTAGTGCAACACTAACCCACTTCTCCCCCCTAATTAACTAACTAATAAAAAAGAAAAATATTGGTTCCCAAACCCCCCATAACAAAAAAGACAGAAAAAAAACTCTGAAGAGTGCAATGTCAGATCAGTAAAAATCATGCAACAGGGGTTAAATTTTATTAAATAAATATATTAAAATTACCTTTATTTATTAAAAAAATATATATAAATTGTAAAAAAAAAAAAAATCTGTTAAAAAAACCTAAATGAGGGCCATAAAGTGGAAGGAAACTGATCACAGTTAAAAACTGTGATCAGCAATGAAAGGGTTAATTTTTTTTTTTACCTCTGTGTATGTTATTAATTTATTTTTACTTACAGGTCACTCTCTGTGCGTCACTATAAGTACGTGAAGCACAGGGAGTGAATTAGAGGCAGTGTGTGAACACACTGACTTTGCATCTAATTTGCATGTTATCGGGGTGATCACGTTATCACCGCAATCACATGCCCGGAAATCCACCAATCGGGTCCAGGAGCTTTGCCTCGGGTGCGAGGCTTAGCCCTGGACTAGTTGCAGACTAGCTGGCGGTGCCCACGGAGCGCACCGCCGGCTAGACTGCATGATGAGTTAACTCGTCATAAGGTCGGGAAGGGGTTAAATGGACAATGTTGGGGTCTACCCCTGGCTTATAGCATCACCATTACAGGGACATCCCTGCCTGTTTATACTAAACACTGCCCTATATAGAACCTACAATAAGTGGGACACCCCTTGGCATGGGGTAAGTAGGTTGATTTAGTGGCCCTTGCTGCACCAGCCCACCCATTGCCATCAGAGACAGACACAGATAGAAGGGTCAGACAGATCTGCAGACGGATAAGGTACAGAGATTGATAAACAGATAATATAACTGGATAACAGACAGCGCATCACATGGGCCTTATTGCATGTCACCCAGTCTTTACTCACTAGTAGGGTTGTCACCTTTTATTCAAAAAAATACCGGCCTTGGTACTGTCTCCATAGACTTAACATTGTGGTGATGCCAATTTTTTACCGGCCTGCCGGTAAAATACCGGCCAGGTGGCAACCCTACTCACTAGCCTTTTATTAGCCCTTCTCTGTCACAGATCCCGAGGAATTATGTGAAGGTAGAGGAAGCAAGGCACACTCCTCTCACACCTTGAAGGCCAGAATATGAAGCCTATCTGACCTCAGGGCTTTCTGATCCCGTCCAGCCTGCTACAGCTTAGTGAGAAGTGTTGCAGCCCTGACCCATTGAGGAGAGTGGCCCGGGACAGATGTTGCCTTCTTTGCCCTCCCCTGGACACTTGCAAGGTGTATATAGGAGATGCTTAGATGTTAATCCAAGTGATAATAACCCAGACTCCAATAAAGACAAGTTCAGATGTTCTGTTCTGTACTTTGTACCAGTTTAACAACTATCTGCCATGTGATTAATAACTTGCAATGTTACAGTATAATGAGTCAGTGTCATTTGGATCACATGCTACAGGTGTTATCTGGATCTGATAGGGGGGAAAACTTTATTATATCATTACATGTGTCAGTCCATAGAAAGAAGGAACAAACTGAATGCTGGAGGCTGTGTTGGCTGGCTCATATTACCAGCAGGGATAGTCAACCAAGGCATCTTCACGATAAGACGGCTAGCTCTGTCAAATGAATAACACTGATAATATTCAACCTGGGGAGGTGACCGAACTAGGAACTCAGCAACCGGGAGTTTATTCATTAAAGAGGGAAATGAGACAGGAATTGCATAATTAAAAACAAAATAGAGCAGTTTGAAGTATTTACTGAATGGAAGAATGTTTCTAACTTGGCTACTCTGGCCTTAAAGGGCAACTCAACCTTTTTTTTGACTCAGTGTTTTATAACACTGGGTCAAAAATAAACTTACCGTAATTAAACTTATTTATTTGGGGGGCCGAGTGGGGACAACTTGCTTTATCCATTATTTTCTTCATAGAGTATCCGTGCCCTGTTAGGAACTCTATGAATGAATTGTGTCTGCAACGCAATTTGGAAGGTGCCCAAAGGTAAACTGTGGGCGCATTCTCGATTGGGTGGGCGCGCATGTGCCACTGAGGCTTCCTACACTGCAGAATCATGGGGAATGTAGTTCCTATTGATTCTGCTGTAGTTTGAGCACACAGTTCACCAGCGTGCATTTTCTGTGTCAGGGAAGCAACCAAGCCAAGGGGTCAGGAATAAAAGTAGGAGGGGCTGGGGACTCTATGAATCAAATAAAATATAAAGTAAGTCTCCATCCCCTCCAAAAAATAAATAAAAAATAAGACCAATTCAGTTACTTTTTGACTCAGTGGGGAGCAGACTCCTCTCATTTGTCGGGCTAGCGCTGTGTTGCGGGTTATGTATACAGGTGGCACGGGTTAAATCATTTTGCTGAGGGATTTGACAAGGGAACTTCAAACTTAAGGCCAAAGTAGCCAAATTGGAAAAATTCTCCCACGCAGCTGAAGGGGAGATTTTTTTTTCCAACTCGGCTTCTTTGGCCTGAAGATTGAAATTCCCTTAATTGCCCGCCAAGCCCTCTTTCATGAAAAAAGCCGTTAGTGGGCAAGTGTCCAAAAGCGAACATCTGACGTTTATAGTAAAACAGGAGCAGTAATGTGCCTAAAAAGTGGTGGGCACACTCGGTTCTGGCAAATAAAACGGTCATGATATATAAAAAAAAGAAACAACTGATTTTTTACATAAGACATTGGCGATTGTTATTTTTATTTATGCAAACTGTATACATAAACCTATTTCCTTTTAATTTCTGCTGTAAGTACTATTTAGGCAACAAAGTCCCTTTAAGTCAGGGGTAGGCAACCTCCAGATTGTGCAGGACTACATTTCCCATACTCCTCTGCCAGCCTCGAAGCTGAAATAGCATTATGGGAGATGCAGTTTATCTCCAGCTGCATAGTTGCCAACACCGGCCATGTTCCCAGGACACATATTTGTTCCACAAGCTGCAGAAAGAGCATGCAAAGTGCAGCCCAGCAGCATGTAGGATGGATATACGCACAGACACAATCCAAGTGTCCAGGGACACTTTGAAGCACAGCTAGGAAATAATAACTTGAAAACCACACCCACTGACCCCCAAAGCTCCACCCACTCCCCCCAAAGCTCCACCCACTGCCCAAACCACATAATTAGTCTAACATAGCGCTGTCTAGTTATAATCATGCAGATTTATTTCACTAAATTTCCACCAACCAGGCCCTTTTTTAAGGAAAAACTCTGCCTGCATGTTAAACCCTCATTATGCCAGACCCATAACACTGTACCACTATTGGTTTGTTCAGCACACAGTTTATATGTTGGACAAATATAAATGAACGTACAGCTCTATATTTGCGCCTTATGCATACCCCACTGAAACATGCTGTGCCAGTCACAGGCGGTGAGTGATAACATATAGTTATGAGATAGTAAAATGATTTTGAAAAAATTCATTCCTTTTTTTATATCGTTCTTCTACCCTCTTTACTCCATTTCTCCTGCCCTTCTTTAAAAAGAACACTAAACGTTTTTTTTTTCACTTGCGCTTCTAATATTTAAAAGTTAGTTGTCCCTAGTATGAGGATGAACTGGCGTCTACTTTTGATAGTACACACCATTTTATCCTCTGACCGACAGCTGCCTCGCATTCAGCTGTCAGAGTTGTGCGAGCCCCCGCTCTGATTGGCTGTGCACGTGGTGACGTTTTTCAGTACACGACAACCGGGACATGCTGTGTCTCACATGCGAGACACAGCAGAAATTAAACCCCCGTGTATCTATTAAGATACACGTCAGGTTTACTTCATTCTACCGGGAAATGTATTGTTTAACGCTTGCTTCCTTTAAGGAACCAAGGGTTAAACAACGTTTAATTTCCCTTTAATTATTGACACCACATTTCTTGCATTGGACCCACAGCACCTGACTGCACCCACATAACTTGCCACAGCACCACTTTCCACCCACTTGACTTGCCACAGCACCTGGCTTGCACCCACAAATCTTACCAGAGCACCAAGATTGCACACACAGGTCTTGGCAGAGCACCCAGAAGGCACACACACAGGTCTTTTACCAAACATCTAGGATTGTACCCACAAGATTGTGCTCTTACAGCCTGTACCACTCAGCCCTGCTCTCTTACACAATCTGATGTTACTCCATTCAGCACATCTTCCATTACTGCGCTCTCCCAAAGCTTTAGTCTCTCACATCACCCAGACAGGCTCTCTCTCATTCCTACCAGCCCTGCACTCTCTCCCACTCCTCCAAGCCATCTCTCCCAGCTCTGCTTTCTCTCTTCCCCACACACACTCAGTCACACATACACACACACACACAAAATAGTTGTGTTGTGATGGGGCTGGATAATGCAGGCTACGATGTGAGCATGGCTCACATGGACCTGCACAGGGTCAGGTGACGTTGATTGCCATAGGGGTAGGTCCTGAGTGGGTGCTAGGGCAGTTGGCAATTATGGTGTATGCAATGCAAAAAAAGGGACATGGAGGGGGTTATAGGAGCATTAAACATTGTTTAACCCTGGCTTCTTAGAAAGAAGCCAGGGTTAAACAAAACATGTCCCGGGTCAATTAAGTAAACCCCACGTGTATCTTAATAGATACACACGGGGGTTACTATCTGCTGTGTCTCACATGCGAGACACAGCAGTTCCTGGTTATCGCGTGCTGACAAATGTCAGCATGCGCACAGCCAATCAGAATGGGGGCTCGCCACAGCCCCGCTCTGACAGCTGAATGCGAGGGTCTCTCGCTGCTAGTGCAGAGAGAGACCCTCGTTTTTGCATGGAATAAGCAGGGGGGACCTAGTTAAGGACACTAAAATAAAGTTTGGTGCCCTTTTAACTTATAAAAATGAGAGGGACCTGGAGAGGGCAAAGATCAGTTAGTACCTGTCGGAGCTGCTACCGGATGCGTGCAACAGGGTTGGGTGATCATGCTGGCTAATAAGAACGGCAGGAGCAGCTCACACGGACCTCTGTAGGGTCACTTGACCGGCCGACCCTGTGATTGAGTCATAAAATAAAGTACATCAGTGACACCTTTTCTAATTTCTGCCAATTACAGGTGGATTTTTATACACCTGACACTGCAATTGCAGAGACTGTCCGAATATAGTGAATTTGCCAAGACATGCTGCCAATTACCTGGACTTTCCTTGCAAAAAACAGGACAGTTGGCAACTATGATTAACAGGAAAATGTTTTTTAAATGTGCCCACTGCGTCTCATGATTATGACATCACATTGTGGCTTGATAGCAAATCCCATATTTCTCATGGAAAGTATTTAATTTTCATGTCAAGTCACATGTGAATGTCATGAACTGCAGGCACATTGGCTAGTTGGAATATTGCCATTGTTTGACATATTTCTTTTAAAAGAAGTAAGTATACCAATGTGGTTTTCTGGATATCACAAAGTAATTTAGATGGCACTGTCTAGAGCCATTTAAAATATTTAAATAAATCTTCTGAAAATGTTCAAACTTTCCAAACAAAGAAAACATTAAACCCAAGATAACAATTTTTACTGATTACATTAATCCACTTTAAGGTCAGATCAATATTATTTTTAAGAGTGTGCCTTTTAACTCAATTAAACCTGGTTAATCAGCCACCTAGCAGTGCTCATCCATCTAAATCATCCCAGCCTTATACTTAGTTGTTGTTTTTTTAAATCTAGATTGTTTTACATTGTTTATTTATTGCTGTTAAGCAAACATCCTTTACAAATAACCATACTAACCTGAAAAAAGAAAGACCTAGTAAATGCATTTGTAAAGCTACATTTTTAAAAAATGCATTTATTAAATGTTGAAATATATATTTATCATTTCATACATACCTTCTTTCCTGTTGAATCTCCCACAGTGTGGACATCATGCTGCCTCTCCCCCGTATGTCTCCACAGCCGGAGTTTCGTGAGGTCATGTGACTGGAAGCTCAGACTGCTGAAGATGTCGCTCGGGGAGGCTTTTTTTTCGTGCGGGAGAACTTTTTTTTTTTTTTTTTGCGTGTGCAACTCTTCCCTATTTGCCGGGACAGTCCCGGCAGAGTGAATTCGCCGGGACTTGCTCCCAATTGCCGGGATTGTCCCGGCAAAAACGGGACAGTTGGCAACTATGGAATAGTTTACTAAAAAAGTGTGACTGGGCGCCGCCATTTTGTGTAATACAGTGTTTTTGGGTGCCTCCCCCTAGTGACTTTACAGCACTAGTATCTCACTTTGGGGCTGGGGACACAGAATGCAGTCTATAAGTCAGAATTCTGACCATAGACTTGCATTGAATGGGAGGGTAATGTAACTATTACATCACAAGGGGGCGGAGTTAGGATCCTGTTTGATTAGGTCAATCTCCTCTCTGTGTTTGAAGGCAGGTAAACAAGTTGTAAACAGCCACCTAGTCCAGCCCACTATCATACACATAGGGCCGATAGTCAGGTGCTACGAAGAGGAGGGAGAAGGGGGGCGCCGATGGGGCACTCGCATGCAGAGCAGGCGTTGCTGTCAAAAAGATTAAAAGCAGCACGCTCTGTGCTCTTGCATGCGGGCGCCTTTTCCCCGTGCATTTGGCATCCGGCCTCAGTGGGCACGCCTACGTAGGGTGCATGGGAATGAGCTCAGCGCGAGAGGTGGATGCTCCGCCCCCTCGCGCTCATCATAGCACCGGGTGTCAGATCATCTTAGTGCTCAGAAGAAGAGTCTCACACTGTTTGTACCACCCCTGCCTGCACATAACAGGTAAATGAGCAGGGAGAGGGGCATAAAACATATCTTATATAAAGTCTGTGCATCTGTAACGTATTGTATGTAAGCTTAAATGTGTATTTGTGTGTGTGTAAGTGTGACTGTGTGTGGGTTTAAATGTGTATCTGTGTAAGTGTGACTGTGTGTGTAAGTGTACAAACATATATATTAGGGTGAGCAACAAAAAATAAAAATATCTAAATAATAAAAGAATAACAAAGAAACATAGAAACATAGAATGTGTCGGCAGATAAGAACCATTCGGTCCATCTAGTCTGCCCAATTTTTTTTTTGAGTACTTTTATTAGTCCCCCGTTCCTGGTCTTATAGCTAGGATGGCCTTGTGTCTATCCCACGCATGCTTAAAATCCTTGACTGTGTTTACCTCTACCACTTCTGCTGGAAGGCTATTCCATACATCCACTACCCTCTCAGTAAAGTAATACTTTCTGATATTACTTTTAAATCGTTGCCCCTCTAATTTAAGACTATGTCCTCTAGTTGTGGTAGTTTTTCTTCTTTTAAATATACTCTCTTCCTTTACTGTGTTGATTCCCTTTATGTATATAAATGTTTCTATCATATCCCCCCTGTTACGTCTTTCCTCCAAGCTATACATGTTAAGATGCTTTAACCTTTCCTGGTAAGTTTTATCCTTCAACCCATGAACCAGTTTAGTAGCCCTTCTCTGAACTCTCTCCAAAGTATCAATATCCTTCTGGATAGCATGGATATTGTTTAAAAAAAATAACAAAATATCTGATAAAGTACACAAGAATGCCCCATTAGGAGTTCTAGAGGTAAACATCCCAAACTTAAGTCTTCCACATTATTGTAGAAACAAAGGGCTTAAAATTAAAGATTTATATGAAACAACTAATTTTAAAAACTTTTCCAAGTTAAGATCCGAACTGAATATTCGGCCAAAAGACGCCTTTCTCTTCATTCGCATAGAATCGTACCTGAAAAAATATAAAACCACTATAAAGGACACAAAATTGGATAACTTGCTAAGCAATAATCTTAATAAAAGAACAATAAGAATATGGTACGAGATTATGGAAAGTAAATACTTGAACATAAAGAACAGCCCCTTAGATAGTTGGGGTAGAGAATTACTAGTACCTATAGACAAAGAAGACTGGTGGAAGAGTTGGAAAGAAATTAAGAAAATTACCCACTGCTTATCTCTTCAGGAATTACATTTTAAGTTAATGCACAGATGGCACATATCACCAATGAAAATTCAAATATTTGATAGTACCTACAACTCAGCCTGTTGGAGATGTAAAGAGGAACAAACAGACCTATTACATATGTGGTGGTCATGCAATAAGGTGGATAAAATATGAAAACAAGCTTTTGATATAATATCTGATCTAACAGGTATTAGAATTCCAATGCAACCAGAGGGAGCCTTGTTTCATTTTAACATAGGATGCAATACCTTTAAACAAAGAAGCTTAACTATCCAGATACTAATGGCGGTTAAAATTACAATTGCCAGAAATTGGAAAAGTAAAGAGAAAATCAAGTGGTCAATGATTTCCTCACAGATCAAACACCAATGTCTGATGGAAAAAGGGTACTATATGGTTAGGATGAAAGGGGCAGTTTTTTATGATATTTGGGGACAATGGCTGAATAAGCCACCATAGAAGAATTGAATGATAAGTGAGGAAAACTGAAGGGAAGGTAGGAGATGGGAGAAAGCTCAAGATGTTGATGCCCTGACTAGAGACTAAAGAAAAGGTATAAAAGTTGGTGTCAGAAAGGAAGGGGTTCCGATAAATATGCCATTTATGTTATGTTTTGTCTCTGTGTGAGGGGATAGGGGAGATAGGGGGATTGGAGGTGGGAAAGTGATGAGGAGGAAAGAGAGGGGAAGGGAGGGAGAGGGAGTGGGGAAAGAAGGAAAATAGGAAACCTCAGACCGTAAGGACGGGCCAACTGGACTCTTATATCTACACTCCCCTGTGCTCCCCCTTTTTTTTTTCCCCCACGAGTCGTGTATAATATGTGTATGTAAGTTGGATGTATATTTTAAGTGTACTGTTTTTGATATACTGATAATAATATTTTGTATATTTGTATATTTGTAATAAAAAAACCAACCAAGCATTCTGCTAATACCACTCCCTATACAACCAAGCATTCTGATAATACCTCTCCCTATACAACCAAGCATTCTGATAATACCTCTCCCTATACAACCAAGCATTCTGATAATACCTCTCCCTATACAGCCAAGCATTCTGATAATACCTCTCCCTATACAGCCAAGCATTCTGCCAATACCTCTCCCTATACAACCAAGCATTCTGCTAATACCTCTCCCTATGCAACCAAGCATTCTGCTAATACCTCTCCCTATGCAACCAAGCATTCTGATAATACCTCTCCCTATACAACCAAGCATTCTGCTTATACCTCTCCCTATACAACCAAGCATTCTGATAATACCTCTCCCTATACAACCAAGCATTCTGCTTATACCTCTCCCTATACAACCAAGCATTCTGCTAATACCTCTCACTATACAACCAAGCATTCTGCCAATACCTCTCACTATACAACCAAGCATTCTGCTAATACCTCTCACTATACAACCAAGCATTCTGCCAATACCTCTCACTATACAACCAAGCATTCTGCCAATACCTCTCACTATACAACCAAGCATTCTGCTAATACCTCTCCCTATACAACCAAGCATTCTGCTTATACCTCTCCCTATACAACCAAGCATTCTGCCAATACCTCTCCCTATACAACCAAGCATTCTGCCAATACCTCTCACTATACAACCAAGCATTCTGCCAATACCTCTCCCTATACAACCAAGCATTCTGCTAATACCTCTCCCTATACAACCAAGCATTCTGCTTATACCTCTCCCTATACAACCAAGCATTCTGCTAATACCTCTCCCTATACAACCAAGCATTCTGCTAATACCTCTCCCTATACAACCAAGCATTCTGCTTATACCTCTCCCTATACAACCAAGCATTCTGCTAATACCTCTCCCTATACAACCAAGCATTCTGCTAATACCTCTCCCTATACAACCAAGCATTCTGCTTATACCTCTCCCTATACAACCAAGCATTCTGCTAATACCTCTCCCTATGCAACCAAGCATTCTGCTAATACCTCTCCCTATACAACCAAGCATTCTGCTAATACCACTCCTTATACAACCAAGCATTCTGCTAATAGCTCTCCCTATGCAACCAAGCATTCTGATAATACCTCTCCCTATACAACCAAGCATTCTGCTAATACCTCTCCCTATACAACCAAGCATTCTGCTAATACCACTCCTTATACAACCAAGCATTCTGCTAATACCTCTCCCTATACAACCAAGCATTCTGCTTATACCTCTCCCTATACAACCAAGCATTCTGCTAATAGCTCTCCCTATGCAACCAAGCATTCTGATAATACCTCTCCCTATACAACCAAGCATTCTGCTAATAGCTCTCCCTGTGCAACCAAGCATTCTGCTAATACCTATCCCTATACAACCAAGCATTCTGCTAGCAATAGATAGCTAATAGAAAGATAGATATTTAGTAATAATGTGATATTTAAAAATATTCTGTATGAAGTAAGTTGCATAATTGGTAAAAGTATATTTTCTATTAAAACAGTTCACACTATGTTCTCCCTGTTTATTTTGCATGTTAACCCTTTGTGGAGATATTTGGTATTGGAAGACTTTAAGGAAATTTTGGAATAAAATAAGTATTTTTATAAGTGTGCACTTTAAGCGTGATCATATTACTTTATTTTCACATATCACACTATCATTAATATCTAACTTCCTTTGTTATTCTTTATATATATATGTTTTTTTTCTTAATTATTTAATTTGCTCTCTAATCTTTATGTTTGTATTATTCGATGCACAGTAATACCCGTTTGAATTTTTTTTTTCTAGCACTGTTCTTCTTTTATTGCATTTTTCTAGTGTGTATGTGTGACTGTGTGTACGTGTGACTGTATGTGTGGCTGTGTATGCGTGGTTGTGTATGTATGTGCATAAGTGTGACTGCGTGTGTAATTAATGTGTGTGTGTGTGTGGGGGGGGGGGTTTCTGTGAGACTTATTTTGTATTTTGATACAGTAATGTGCAGCGTGAGTGTAAGTTTTATTGCCGTGGAGTCTGTGATACACTCACACACTGCACATTACTGTGAATTTTATATTTGTGCTAGGGTACATCCTGGGTGCTGGTGCAAGTCCTGGGTGCTATCTGGGTGCTGGGGTAAGTTCTCTGTGTGCTTGACAAATTTCTGGAGTTAGCGAGCCTGTGGAAATTGCTGTTCATGACATCTTCTATGGCCTGATATGCAAACAAACTGGTTTCCAATGGGAAATGTGTAATTGTGCATATCAAGCTACATATCAAGCTACATATCAAGCTACATATCAAGCTACATATCAAGCTACAGGTGATGTCATAAGCAGGAGACTCCACAGACATATTTAAAACACATTTTTCTCCTATTTTAGGCATTTGCTTGCAGTTTTGCATACACAATGTATAGATGATTTTCAATCATTTTTTATGTTCTACGTTCATAGTAAAAACAATGTTTAGGTGATACAGTCCTTTTAACTTGTTATGTGCTATGCACTAACTAATATTGGTGCATATATGAAGAGAACATGTGTTTAGTCACTTTCATATTGAATGTGCTGATCAAGTTTGAAAATAAGAATAAATATAATAGCATTGTTTTTATTTTCACACTTGATAGCACATTTTATATGAATAATAGTGATTAAACACATTTTCTCTATTGGTAATCACACTGGGTTCCACTGTTTTTAAACAACTTTTTTTTAAATAAAGTTTTGGTATTTTAATTTATATATTTTTTAAAACATTTTTAAAGGGGAGGAGTTATTAGCAAAGCCACTCGCACAAGAAGGCACCAAAAAAATCCTGCACCCAGGCGTCTGTGACCCTAGGATTGGCCCTGCATACACATTAGCCAGTAAGAGAGCAGGGGAGTATCTTATGACATCATCATGCAGTCTTTGGCCACAGTTGTAAAGTGAGACTTGCTCGAAGATTTTGGAGAATGTTGCAGCATGGGTGAAATTCCCAAAATGGATGCTGGAGATAAACACCTAGTTTTATATTTACTTTTATAATTTTTTTTCAAATCTAGAAAAAAAAACAGTAGCATATGTCTTATATTTGTTTTTGTTTTAACCCCTTGGCGACACAGGACGGACTAGGTCCGTCCTGTGTGCCGAGGCGTTAGTGACACAGGACGGACCTAGTCCGTCCTGTGTCAAAACGAGCACTGAAAGCTGAGTTTTTCCGCTTTCAGTGCTCAAGCGGCATTGTAACGGTGCTTCCGATCGCTCCGGAGAGAGATAGAAATGCCGGTTTTAAAGGCACAGTGCCTTTAAAACGACGGGCATTAAAAAACGAGGATAGGAAGCGAATTTTTCGCTTCCTATGATCAGAAAGTGTTTCTGATTGCCTCGCAAGTCGAGGCAATCAGTAACACAAAAAAAAAAAATGCACGATCTTGGTCACTGGGTGACCAAGATGGCGCTGCCCTTCTAAGGGCAAGAGCACAGGAGGCAGGAAGTACCTGCTGTCTGTGCTCTCTGGCTGTCACACGATTGCCTTTTCACAGAGGCAATCAGTGACTGCCAGGCACACAGACAAGCAGTGGGGATGCTCTGATGAGCATCCCCACTGACTGGTCAAATCAATATTAAGCCTATATTGATCTGATGACCAGTTATGATCTGCCTCCCTCTCCTCACATTTTTTTTAGTGAGGGCGAGAGACCGATCAAAGTTATAAAAGTAAGTAAAAGTTAAAAAAAATACACAACACACGAATAATAAAACAATAAAAAAAATGTATTAAAGAAATTCCCTGCGTTTGACCCCTTCCCTGCCACTGATCTTGCGTAAGCAGTGATCGTGCACATCAGCGCATTTATTTTTGCTGTTTGTGCATTTTTTAGGGGTTAATTTTTTTTGTACTGTAATTTATTACAGTACTACAAAGGCTCTTCTAAGAGTTATTAACCCCTTCTTTGCCGTCGATCACTGCTTACGCAATGATATTGACGCCAAAGCAATTTTTATCTGTCTGCATATTTTTTTTAATTTTTTTTTTTTTACACATACCCGCTAGAAGATTACATGTAAAGTAAAAATATTTGAGATTCAGTAACAGCGAATTAGTGGCAAAGGCGGTTTGGTGATTTCTCAATTAAGCTCACCATTCGCCCTGGTCAGATCAAAATTTGTTGGATCAATATTCACAAATATCCCTCTCCTCACTTACATTTTTGTGACGGAAAGAGACAGATCAGTATTAGTGATATAAAATAACATTTTATAAAATTGGCAGGTTTTATGAAAGTCTTTCACTGTGTATTAACCCCTTCCCTGCCATTCATCACTGTGTAAGCAGTAATCTTGCACAGCAACAGTATGTTTTGCTGTCTGCACTGTTTTATGGATTCATTTCTTTGTACTGTAATGTATTACAGTACTAGATAGACTCTTCTAAGAGCTATTAACCCCTTCTTTGCTCGAGATCACTGCTTACGCACTGATTCTGAGGCTGCGGACTCAGGGTTTGATTTTGACCCTAGTCAGCTTTCTGATACATCATCTAGCGATGTATCGGTGGCTGCTGAGCCCTTGCCACAAGGAGTGATGGGGGTCTACCGTTAAAAAAATATATGGTTTGGTGGGGGTAAATTTACATTGGCTGGCTTCAAAGATATATCCCATAAAGGACACGGACGCAGGTTGATTACATGTCAAAATTCCAAGTTGGAATTTTGAGATGCGCATCTCACAAATGTTGCCTTCTAGCCAAAAAACAAACCAACAAACCTATGCATGGGTGCTATCCCTGTACTCGGGAGATGTTGCTGAACACATATTGGGTTGTTGTTTGGCAGTGACATATACCAGAATCTGTGAATACATGCCTGAAGTACAATGCATGTGGAAAAAAAACTCCCAAAAAAGTACTACCACAAACTTTTACAAAGGCTGGTGGTAGAATTAGTACCTATACAGTATTAAAATACCACCATTTGAAATACCTTACGATGTCTATTTTGCAAAAATATATGGTTTGATGGGGTACAATTCATTGGACGGCTTCAAAAATGTTCCAAATGGAACATGGGCGCAGGCTGACTACATGTCAAAATTCCAGGTTGGAATTGCGCACCCCCTAAATTTGGCCTTTTAGCCCCAAAACAAACCAACAAACCTATGCATGGGGGGTATCCCTGTACTCAGGAGATGTTGCTGAACACATATTGAGGTGTTGGTTGGCAGTGGCAAATACCAGAATCTGAAAATTCCTGCCTGAACTACAATGTGTGTGGGGAAAAAATGACATCCCAACCCTTTGACATAGGTTGGTGGTAGAATTAGCACTTGGAAAGTGTTAAAATACCACAATTTTAAATACCCTAGGATGTCTAGTTTTCCAAAATATATGGTTTTATGGGGTAAAATATTTTGACAGGCTTCAAAAGTGTCCCAAATGGAACATGGGCGCAGGCTGACTACATGTCAAAATTCCAAGTTGGAAATGCACCCCCCCCCCCCCTAAACGTGGCATTTTAGCCCCCAAACAACCCAACAAACCTATGCATGGGTGGTATCTCTGTACTCAGGAGATGTTGCTGAACACATATTGGGGTGTTTTTTTGCACTGACACATTACAGGATCTGTGAATTCATGCTCGAAGTACAATGTATGTGGAAACAAAACATTAAAAAACTACTAACCTAATTTGACAAAGGCTGGTGGTAGAATTAGTGCATGGAAAGTGTTAAAATACTACCATTTGAAATACCCTAGGGTGTCTAGTTTGCTAAAATATATGGTTTTGTGGGGTAGAATACACTTTTTGGCTTCAAAAATGTCCCAAATGGGACATGGGCGAAGGTTTTCTGCACGTCAGAATTCCAAGTTGGAAAACCAAAAAGCGCACCTCTCAAATGTGGCCTTTTAACCCCCAAATAACCTAACCAACCTATACATGGGGGGTATCCCTGTACTCAGGAGATGTTGCTGAACACATATTGAGGTGTTGTTTGGCACTGACATATAACAGGATCTGTGAATTCATGCCCAAAGTACAATGTATGTGAAAAAAAATGACTACCCAAAATATTGACATAGGCTGGTAGTATAATTAGTGCATGGAAAGTGTTAAAATACTACCATTTGAAATACCCTAGGGTGTCTAGTTTTAAAAAATATATGGCTTTGTGGGGTACACTTTCTGGCTTCAAAAATGTCATGGGACATGGGCACAAGTTTTCTGCATGTCAGAATTCCAAGTTGGAAAACCAAAATGCGCACCCCCTAAATGTGGCCTTTTAGTCCCAAAACAAACCAACAAACCTATGCATGGGTGGTATCCCTGTACTCAGGAGATGTTGCTGAACACATATTGAGGTGTTATTTGGAAATATCCCTTCACATTTTAAGGTAATGTTTACCTAAATTGCAATCTATGTGAAAAATTTAAAAAAAAGATTTTTTGCTGCAAACTTTGGCAAAGATTGGTGGTAAAATGGCTACATGAAATGTGTCAAAATACCCCAAGTTAAATGCCCTGAGTGGTCTAGTTTTCAAAAATATGTACATGTTGGGGGTCATTCATGGATTTAGTACAGAAATCAGTGTTACAATGTCACTATCGCTAATTTTGAAAAAAAGGATTTTAAAATAGCTTTGAACTACTTATAGTTCTGGCCCTGTAACATGCATAAAAAAGCACAAAAACATAAAACATGGGCTATTTCTGAACTCAGGACATATATTAGAAACTATTTAGCAGTGTTTTTTTGTTGTCTCTTGTACATGAGTATACGAATTTCCAAATAAAAGTCATTAAAAAAAAATGTACATCAAATTATATGCTATTATCAAAATAATGGTATCAAAAGAAAGCCCTTCTTATAACGATAAAAACGATTTATAGTTTGTGCGGGTACACTAAATGAGACAGAAATAAATTACAGCAAAACACAAACACCTCAGAAATGTTAAAACAGCCCATGTCACCAAGCGTCGGACAAGCCAAAAAACTCATGTCAATAAGGGGTTAAATGCACAGGTAATCTAGTTACATCTTATGTAAGTAGCAGTGTCCCTTTAAATTATTATACAGCATTAGCCTCTACTTCTTCCACTAGCAGGTTAGTCCGTGTATTTACTACTCTTTCTGTAAATAGTATTTGATCACGAATTTTTTACATTTACTTCCCTAACATTACATAATTCATTCCTGTTCTAATACTTCTCTTTTTTTATACAATGTTTTTTTTTTTCCTTCATATTAAGTATATTGTCTGTACAGTGATAAATACCTTAAACACATAGTAGGATTGAGTTCATGATTGATTTGCAGTTTATACATGTCACGTTATTTTAACAAGTACAAATATACTGTGAGAATCAATAAATCAAATGGCACTTGCATTTAAAGTGGGTCTGTCACCTAAACAGTGCTTAAAAATAAAATATAACAAAAACATATTAATTGCTCTAGTAGAATTGCTTATACATGCAAAGGGGTCGAGCTGGAAACAGTCTCCCTATCAGCCATATTGGAGAGTTTTTCCAAATCGACTACTTTGAAATTCCCATGTCAATTCCCCGTAATTCTCTCATTATTGAATATAATATATATATTAAATTTTACACATCCTGTAATTCTAGATATAGGATGGATATCAGGGTTACACTCCCTTTGGCTAGGCACTCAGAAATAGTCATTCTTTTTTTTTTTTTTTTTTTTTACTACACTTCTGATACCCTGCTCTGGCAGAACTGCAGGCTGGCTGAGAGTGATGGGAAATGCACTGCAGCTGACTTCTCTTTGTATGGAGGAAGTGATGTACTGGAGTCTTGTGATTTCCCAGGCTGTTGCTTGGTCATGTGGTGGAGGTAGGGCTGAGTGAGTGCATACAAGAGGAGCAGAGTATCACACAGTGCAAGCTCTCTCCATACTCAGCTTGCATCTCAACCAGACATCATGGGAATAGGCGTATTCTCCTCCAAAACATTCCTTCTGCTGCTCAGCTCAATATTCCTGGTAAGTAACTGATCTTACAAATAATCATTTATTTTTATATCATTCCAGCTGTTTTCTATTCTCATTATAACTGTCTGTCTAGTAGCCTGCGTTGAATATACTATATATAATAAGGCATTATATGAGCAGGTGAGCTAACATTCTCATATATTGGCTCAATGAGATTCCTTTTATTGGATTATATTTAAGATCCTATTGAATTACCGGAGTTTTTCTTTTTTTTTTTTTTTTCTCATAAAAGTGTTTTAATGTTGTTTTATTTCATTATTATTTTTGTTTGTAATCTAGTTATTTTACATTCAGTGTAGACTGACTCACAGGTCTATTTCTATTTGTTTTTGTTTCATTGTCCAGTTAAATGATCTAGTGCTGACATCAGTTTTTCAAATTGACAGACCTGCCCCTGGGTACTTTAGTATAGGTTGTGTTTTGTTTTGTTTTTTGGTGGGGCACTTGCAAAATAAGCGACAATACAAATAGGGGCTGCACACCTGATTAGTATTGCTAAATAAAATTATAACTTTTGTTATATATCCATAAAACACAAGGTATGAATCCACATACACAATAAATCTAAACTTACAAAACGCTGAGATCAGGGATAATATACAGACACAGTGTAGATGTGTTTTTTTTTGTGTGTGTTTTTATTTTGCATTTTTCCAGTTGTCCTGCCTTTGTTTTATTTGAACACTTTAAGATCTAAGCGTGCCCCAAGCTTATAAAAAATATTAAAACATAAAAAAAATGTCAGTGAGATTTTTTTTATTTTCTTTATATCTATTGATCCTCTAGTCTGCAATAGTCACCTGGGTCATTCAGCAGGAATGTAACAAACACCGATGTCATGTGTGGTGATGACGTCAGCAGCCCATCATGTGATCTGTGCTGATGTCAGCATTACAGGAGGGGGGTGCTTCTTCCAGCATTACAGGAGGGGGGTGCTTCTTCCAGCATTACAGTAGGGGGGTGCTTCCAGGATTGAGATCCCTTGTTCACTTTCTTTGGACAACACTGAAACAGCAGATGTGGGGTTGGGTCAGTGGTGTATCTTGATTTTGTGCTGCCCTAGGCAGACAAAATCCGGGCACCCCCCTACCCAAGCTGTACACCCACGTTACACACCTAAGACATGCCCCATCATTCAGACTCACATCAAGCTCATACTCCCATCACACACACACTCCCATCACACTCAGTCACACACTCCGACTCCCATCACACTCCGTCACACACACTGTCTCCCATCACACACACTCTGACTCCCATCACACTCAGTCACACACACTGTCTCCCATCACACACACTCTGACTCCCATCACACTCAGTCACACACACTGTCTCCCATCACACACACTCTTACTCCCATCACACTCAGTCACACACTCCTACTCCCATCACACTCAGTCACCCTAACTGTCTCCCTTCACACACACTCTGACTCCCATCACACTCAGTCACACACACTGTCTCCCATCACACACACACTGTCTCCCATCACACTCAGCCACACACACTGTCTCCCATCACACACACACTGTCTCCCATCACACTCAGCCACACACACTGTCTCCCATCACACACACACTCTGACTCCCATCACACTCAGCCACACACACTGTCTCCCATCACACACACTCTGACTCCCATCACACTCAGCCACACACACTGTCTCCCATCACACACACTCTGACTCCCATCACACTCAGTCTCTCACACCCACACACTCTCCCATCAGCACTTACCTTTCCCTGGCAGGCAGGCAGCATGGTCCCTCCATGCTGCCTGTTCGGCTTCCCGGCGATTGTGCCGACAGGCCACGTGACCGGGCGCGCGTATGACGTCAGCGCGCCCGTCACGTGACTGTCGGCACTTCCGTGTCGGCACACTGCACGGGGAGCCGAACAGGCAGCACGGAGGTTTCTCTGTGCTGCCTGTTCGGCTCCCCGTGCAACCTGGCTGGCAGAGCGATGGTGGGGGGGGATCTTCCGATCCCCTCTCACCTCCGTCTCTGCCTGCAAGCGCGGTCTATTTTTTTTTTTTAAAGCGCCGCGTTTTTTTTTTTTTTTTTTACATTTCTTTTTTTTTTTCTTTTCAGTGCTGGGGGGCGCTGCCGCCCCCCAAAATTTGCCGCCCTAGGCATCCGCCTAGGATGCCTCGCGGTGAATACAGCACTGGGTTGGGTACAGAGCACCTACTGAAAGTTTTTCCCTCCAGCTTTACACCTATGGAAAATGCACACTCCAGGGTTGTAGTTGGTCAGCTATAGATTGCATGCTTCTTTAGAGTATTATTTATTTTATGCAGGACGCTATTACTAATACTACTAATACTACAGATACAATAAAGAATCTTTCCATCCTGCTTATGACCTCACCTGTGGCATGATATGCAAAATACACTTTTCCCACTAGAAACCTGTTTGTTTGCATATCAAGCCACAGGTGATGTGATAAGCAGGATGGAAAGATTCTTTACATTTTTTTTTATTTTTTTACATTTTTCTTTAATTCTCTACCTGCATTGTGATGGTCCTATTCATTAATGGGACTATCATGTGTGATTAGATATTTTCATACAATATGTATCTGTAGTATTACTAGTAATACTAATAGCGTCCTGTATAAAATAAATAATACTCTAAAGAAGCATGCATCTAAAACAGTGTGTAACTGTCCCAGTCAGAGATCAGTCAATGTATAAGTGAGAGAAATGCCTTCCCCTCCCTATGTATGGTGTCCAGAGCAATAAAGTGATTTTATTGCGTTGATACATTTTTGTAACTTACATACTTTACAACTTTTATTCTAATTATTGGCCATAAATTCCCTTAATGTTCCTAGTAATATCCAACTCATAACCACACCTTCAGCCTCTCCTAAAACACATATTGTCCCTCTTTGGCCAATTTGGAAGTTCCTGATTGGACTGCTGTTGGACTTTGCAAGATGGCTGAAGAGGATTCTTTCTGCATTATCCTGCAGTATATCACTTGCCAGCCACGCACCTATTGTACAGCGCCCTTAGCCAGTAGCATGGTGCCACTGCATTAATAATGTACACACAGACCATTAACTCTGTCTGCACACGGAGCTGGGGGAATAACTGATAAACTGATATCTCTTCTGTAAAGCTGTGTTGAACTTTGTATCAGTGAATAATAATTATGTAGCTATGTGTGTGACAGTGTACAGAATCTATACAGTCAGACAGGAATACAACATTTCTGCCCAGCCTCACTAACTCCCTGTATTTCAGAGCCCCACTGGATTGTACAACCGGTAGAAAAATGGGCAGTCTAGATAAGAGACAGGTTCTCGTGTGTGTGTGTGTGTGTGTGTGTGTGTACGTACATACACGTACAGGTATTGTAAACAAACAATACAGTATACTGCGCCAATAACTGTAATGGAGTAAGCTAGCACTTGTGCACAGCTAGTGTCTCACTCCTAGCAAACCAGTGAAAAAAAAAAAATACAATAAAGTGAACATGTGCGCTAGTGACAAACACTAGAGAAAAAAGAGCATTACCCTTTTCTATGAGACGAAATGCTCAGATATTATGCAAAGGGAAAAACAATAATAGTGTAGTATATCAGTGCAAAGGTATAATAGTGCAAAGTTCATAAATGGTACACTCACATTTACATGAGCAATACCCTGCTCAAGATGAATAGCGTGGGTGAGCTCAGATAAGAGCAAGTAGATCTTGTAGACCAGCTCCAGAGGCAGCCCAGCACATACAGGTATTGGTCCCAAAAAAAAGGGAAAACAAGACCAGGCAGGAATTATAAAAGCAAAACGGGGTCACAGATAGCCTGGCTAGAGATATATATTATCTCTCTCTATATCTATATCTCAAGCCAGGCTATCTGTGTCCCTGATTTGCTTTTATATTTCCTGCCTGGTCTTGTTTTTCCGTGTTTTTTGTTTTGACCAATACCTGTATCATGTCTGGCTTTCCCATGCACTTTGTTTCCTTCCCTATTTATTTAACCCCCTAATGACAAACTTCCGCTGGTGACAAAGGACCTGCTTGGCATGTTCTGTTTTGATCGCGGTATGCCAGAGGGGTAAAATTGGTATGGCTGAGTGCCTCAGGGCCGAGACACTCCAGTCCTGTCTGGTTCCCATGCAAACAAACTGATCAGACGAGTTTAGCCGTGAAATTCCCTCTAAGCACTCCAGATTAATTAAACGGTTTAAGTTGTCCTTAGGGCTAAGGTATAGGGTAAGGGCTAAAATTCACAACTTATTTCGTACTTATTGCCTTAAAACTTGCAATACAAAAAAAAAATGTAAACGTGGGCCAAACTCCGACACAAATATTAGACTTTGTTTAGTAGGAGTGTTTTTTTTTTTATTAGTATTTGTAGATATGTAAAAGATTTTTCAAGTAAACGTTAAAAGTATTTAGATACAATTATTTTGGTCATATCAAATAAAATTTACTATAACTAAAAACAAAGCCCTTATCTCTAAAACCCCCCAAAAAATATATAATTTTGTGCGGTGAACCTGTCAGTCTTGCTGTTAACTCTGTGCTTAATGCTCTGTCTATTGTATTCTCTAAACCTGTGTCTGGTACTTGTCTGCACATGTGTGACCCTGTGACCCATTGCCTGGGTTTGACTTTGCCTTATCCTGTAGGGTTTGGAGTGAGTGGTTACACTGTGAATCTGCTCTGGTCACTAATACTGGGCCCCATCGGGGTAGGAATTCACTCTAGCTCCATGTACTTGCTCTGGTCACTAATACTGGGCCCCATCGGGGTAGGAATTCACTCTAGCTACATGTACTTGCTCTGGTCACTAATACTGGGCCCCATCGGGGTAGGAATTCACTCTAGCTACATGTACTTGCTCTGGTCACTAATACTGGGCCCCATCGGGGTAGGAATTCACTCTAGCTCCATGTACTTGCTCTGGTCACTAATACTGGGCCCCATTGAGGTAGGAATTCACTCTAGCTACATGTACTATAGCTTTATTATTTGTGTTGTAGTTGTAAACAAAATGGAGAAAAAGTATTCGGCTAATTAAACCATTTGGAGGTGCTGCCAAACGAGTAACAATAGACAAAGGAATTGGTGCCGGTATAAAAATAAAATTGAGCTAAAAACTTTTATAATACATTAAATCGCACAACACTGCAAATGACTATGTTGGAACTTTACCAGCTGAGCCATTGCTATTGGCTTACTACCTCCTTAATCTCCATGCTAATCATTTGTTTGCATAATTTGCAATTTTATAAGTTTTAAACCTTAACAAGGTTTCAGTCTATTGCTGTGGTTTTATATAGATATGGGGTGGTCAGTAATACTTTGAGTCATACAACCAGCAACAATTTGTATTTTTTTTTTTAATTTTTTTTAATGCATATCCAATAAGGTTTGACACGTGAGTGCTAGTTATTAATGGGCCATGATGATCCACATGGACTTATCGTGTTGTTGTTCTATTTCACTTCCTTTCGTAGAATTAGTAATGTTTTTTTTTGTGGATTTTATTTATCACAAATAACATGACCCTCTCAAGTTCTCATTTTCTCTCCAACTGACCCCCAGTCACAATTTCTTATGGTTTTGTGTCTCATGTTGATGTAACCTTCACTGGAGTCCTATCCTAAAAACTTTCTTCTACTGTGTTTTATGCCACTCATTTAACCATATATTTTTTTTTTTTTTTTCAGTTTTAGCTGTTTATAGTTCAAATAAGAGAAGCCACATAACAAAAAAGATAGGAAATTTATAAAGTTAAGAGCAACTTGACTGTTTACTTTGTGTTTGGTTCGAAAGAAAATATACAAATCTCAATAAAAAGAATTAAAAAAAGAGCATTTTAATGGGGCCACCATTAATAGAGGGAGTAATTCTAACCTTCTAGAACTATTTAAAGGACAATGAATTAAATAAACCCCTATACTCTATTTTACCATTTAGCAGCAACTGCTATCCTTTGAGGTTAACACGTCTTCCCTTTTAAATATACCGGCATATTTTTACACTTTTTGAAAGGGCAACAAAAATAAAATAACTGTGAGAGTAAGTGAGGACTGCAAGACTTGGACTTCAGTTTACATCATACTTTGGCCTCGCGCAGGATGTCAGGTGGTCATGGTATTAGAGGCTAAATATCTCACCCAATCGTGATCTGCTTCAGCGATCCCAGTAGGGGCCTCTATGTAGGAGAATTATTTTGTCTTGAATTAATGCACCATTACCTTCTCATTTTCATTAATAGCCATGAACATCATGCCCTGATATACATAAACTTTTTATTTATTTTTTATATTTTTATAAACGAAAAACACAAAATATTACACTTCCTCAATGCCCTTCTCTTCCCTACCCAAATATTGCCAGTTTAGGCTACTGGCGGACAAGGGATCCACTGTTCGATGACCCAAATATATATCTCGCCTAATTCGTTTTTATATTTATTTTTTTGCACCTCACCCATCTTTGTTTTGTTAGTAATCTAAGCAGCACCTAGCAGTGGACTCGCCTGGCCCTGCATTTTTTGATGCCAATGGGTTCCCTAGCATCTTTTGTCCTATAGTGAAAGGGCTGAGAGACAAATCTAGTACATTTCAATGTTCGTTTTGTTTTATTGTCTGTTGGGCAAGCATGGTATTGATCAAGGTTTTTGTGTTTCAGGCTGCTGCAGCGGCACTGTGCTATGTTGGGATCAAGGTTATTGTCACCTACAAGCAGTATGAGGAGTTCCTGGGTAACAACTACGTGATGCTGCCAGCGGTCATCATCCTGTGCATCGCGGTGGTCATGTTCATCATTGGCCTCCTCGGCTGCTGTGCCACAATCAAGGAGTCTAGCTTTGGACTGGGATGTGTGAGTATCGTGCGCTCAGCATTTAAAAAAAAAAAAATAATAATAATAATATAAATATATATATCTATCACACACACACACACACCTGGAAGCTGCACTTCCCAGGCTGAGACGGCAGAAGGTGCTCCACCCACAATGCGATCTACGGTAACTTTGTGGGCGGGGTGGTGTTGAAAAGGAGGAGGAGCCCCGCAAAAAATGAGTGGGTGGAACTACTGCTATATGCTCTCCTTCTTCCTTCCCAAAAACAGAAAATGGTACTGTAGGCAAATTACTTTTTGGCCTGCTGATAAATCTAGGCCAGATGGTGCCATGTAACACTTAGACCAGTGGCTAATTTTATCCCTCTAAAGATGAGACATATAGGTGAGACTAAACAGCACTACAACAATAACAAACTGGGGGGGGGGGGGGGGCGACGACAAACAAATCATCAAGCAAAACCTACAGTATACACTGAACAGACAGTATAATCTAATCTCTGCGGTTTGTTTTTATTTTTACAGTTTATGTTCCTGATCTCAGCCATATTTGCTGGTGGGGTTGCTGCTCTAGTTGTAGGACTTGTGTACAAGGATAAAGTAAGTCTTTATTGCTGTAATTCATATTAATCGCCAGCTTTTAAGCACAAAAATCTCAGTAGCTACACAATCTGGATTTCCTAAAGAAGGAATTAAGGCATACACTTATTTTTTTTTTCTTTCAGAGTATTTAACAGGTATAGGTACAAACTCTCATTTTCAAGTATTACCTGGAGATCTATTACCGTGAAAAGCATGGATAAAGTAGATACATTTTTTTGGCTATCTGTAGCTCTGGTTGTGAGATCTACAAAAAACTGAAAGTTTAATTCCATATGGAGAGAGAAATGCAAAATTCTGTATACATTTTTTTTTTTTTTTTTTTCTTATTGCATTAATAATTTACATAGCGCTCGGCACAGAGCATTAGAAGGAAACTACATGCTATGATACAAACAGCAACAGACTGAAACATGAGGTAGAGGGCCATGCTCGCAAGCTTGCGGACTAGAGCCTAGGTGTCCAACTGTGACCCTCCAGGTGTTTTTGGACCAAACCTACCATTATTCTCTTCCAGTCTAAAAGGACATTTGAAATGATGAGATTTATAGATCCTCAGCAGCAAAAGGGCCACAGTTGGACGGCTTTGCTCTAGCAGTAGTAGGGGATGCATAAGATTAATAAAAAGGTTAAAGGGGACGGTGTGTCTTGGTAAAGTGGGTTTGGCCAGAGATTAATGTGTTTTTAGTTGGGTGGATATTATACTGCGCCGCTCTCAGGAAGAGGAGTTTGACTGGGGTGGTACACCTGTCAAACCGTAACACAGGTGAGCTCAGGGACAGGGCCGCCACAAGGGGACGACGACGCAGGGCTGGTGCAAGGATTTTCGTCTCCACAGGCGAAGATGTATTTTGGTGCCCCCCTCCTCTGACCTGCCATGCCTCCCACACCACCAACCCACCATGTATTTTCTATATATATAGAAAAGTATAGTGTAGAAAATAAATACATCTAAATATTCAACTCGCATGCTCTAAATGTGTCGCACACTGAAATCCTTAAACACAGACACCCTTGTAGTCACACACACACACACACACTTACCATTTACCACACACACCCTTACAGACAGTGACACACTTACACACACCCTTACACAGAAAGTGACTCGCTTACACACGCTCTTAGCACTCAAACACACAGGGACACCAATACACACAATCTGAGACACACTATTTTGCCACTCAATATGCCAATATTTTTCCCCTCAATATGCCATTTAATATTCCAGAATTTTGTCCCTCCAATATGCCATTTAATATGCCAAGATTTTGCCACTCAATATGCCAGGTTTTTGTCCCTCAAAATGCCACTTAATATCCCAGGATCTTGCCCCTCCAATATGCCAGAATTTTGCCCCTACAAATGCTAGGATTTTGCCCCTCAATATGCCAGGATTTTTTTCCCCCTCCTCCCCCCTTCCCCAGTACTTACCTCCTTGATGCTGTCTCCCGGTGCTGTGCAGGTCCGCAGCTGTGAGGGAAGCATTGTGCTCTCCCCTCCAGCCGCGCGGCTTCAATAAAGTTTGTTTTAAAAAAAATAACTCCGGTCGCATTTTTATTTTTTTAAAACAAACTTTATTGAAGCCGCGCAGCTGGTGGGAAGTGCATGACGCTTCCCTCACAGCCGCGCCCCTGCACAGGAGGTAAGTAAACCCCCTGATGGCGGGCCTAGGGGAGCGGGCGATTTTCTCGCCTTGTGCCGCCCTAAGGCAGCCGCCTTACGGTAGCGCCAGCCCTGGGGGGGGAGAGGCGATAACCAGTAGTGCTTACTACCGCCTGCCTATCCACAGTTTTTATCTTCCCGAACTTTAAAGGGCCAGCTCTAACCTACAGTGTCTAAAAATGTGTTTTATATAAATTCTTTAACTTTTGTATCTTGTAAAGTAAGTGGGGGGGGGGGGGGGGGGGATGTACAGATCTCCTTTCTTAGGCAGTGTAGACTCTCTCAGTGTAGAGGGAAAAAAATACCAAAAACTGCATAGAATCTGATTTCACGGTGATCTGACTGCCCTTTCTCAGAGGGGAGCATGAAAACTGCTGCAGTGCAAAGCAGCCTGTATACGCCCACTCACTTATGTCGATGAATTTAGATGCCCCTGTGAAATTATTTTCAAGATAAATTTTACAAGAGAACCGTGAAGGGTTTTAAAATAGAAATAAGTACATTTTTGCTTACATTAGAGAGAAGAAAAAAAAAAAGTCTACAAAAGACCGTCCTCTGTGAGAGAGTGTTGTTCCTGGTGTCTAATCAGTGTGCAGGCTTTAGACTGAATTCTGTTTTTTGTGGTTTATCAGTTTTTGTATTGCGCTTCCAGTATGACTTTATACTGATATGAATTACACCACTATCTCACCATGACTGGCTCTGCTTGTGTTTGTAGATAAACCCAGAACTGGAGAAAAACATGGACAATCTTTTCAACAAATACAATGGTAAAAATGTAGAAAGTTCAGCCGTCGACTTTATCCAAGAACAGGTATTTCCACAAATATATTTGACTTATGATTAAATGTGTGGATGGTTTTGTGTTTTTTTTTTTTTTTTTTTTTTTTTTTTTTTTTTACTGCTCTAGACTTGCCCTATTAAAATGTGTTTTTAAAACGAATACAACCCTTTTGGAAGTATGGCGGAAAGTCCTATTGCTGCGTGACCAGTTGAATCATAGCGTGTTGGGGTGCGCTCTATCTATATACAAAATATACACTGTACAATACCAGAGATAGATATAGATATAGATATAATTTTCTAAAATATTAGACTAAAAAGAGACTTCTCTCTTCTTGTGAAGAGACTTCTTGTGGCTGGACCTGACTCGGTTTGCCTTTAAAAAGGTTTGGTGGTAAATTTAGTAGACTCGGAGTAGATGAATAATTTGGGAATCCCAGAAACATGGATTTGTTAATGTAGCAGAAAGCTGTATAAGAGATTATGATTAAGTTCTAATGGGGATGATCCATTGAAAATGGAACAATATGTGAATATACAAAGAGGGTTTTTGGTAATCTGGTTGTTAGTTATTTGTAGATCTAATATTTAAATAAGGTGAGCTTTGTGGTTTTTGTCCAGAAGTTCCTTTAATTAATTGTTTGAGCCAAACAATAAAATGGTGAAATGAATATTTATAGTTCTGAAAAGTAGCATAAAAAAAATGTTTTAGGAGGTAGTGTCGTCATTAGAGTTGAGCGAACACCTGGATGTTCTGGTTCGGCCAAACTTCGAAAAAAAAAGTTTGGGGTCGAACTTGACCCCCAACTTTAACCCGAGCCCCATTGAAGTCAATGGGGACCCGAACTTTTGGCCACTAAAATGCCTCTAAAAAAAGTCCTGGAAAGGGCTAGAGGGCTGAAAAATGAAGTAAAATGTGGATGAGTGTCCCGGTTCATACGAATAGGTCAATTGACCTATTCTTATGAATGGGGACTCTATTTCGGTTTATAGAAAGCCAATAGCATTACATGTATTCCATAAACCGAAAGTCTATAAACCGAAAGACATTCTGTTTTATAGACTTTCTTTTTATAGAATAGCAATAGCATTACATGTATTCTATAAAACGAAAGTCTATATTCCGAATGTCTTTCAGTTTATAAACTTTCGGTTTATAGCCGAACCCCGAACTCCAACACAGACATACAGTGAAATGTCCAAACACCGTAATGTTCTGTGCGGTTCAGGTTCTCTCAACACTAGTCGTCATCTTGCTGCTTTAAAACCTCGCCGTAGGTGCGTATAAAGGGGTTAAATGCTCTCAAACTTCCTGTCTGCTAACTATAGGGGGTTCAATGTCAGTCACTGAATGTGTCTGATGCTATAATTTGTAACTCTCGATACGGCAGCGATGCTGTAGTATGCCCCTCCCCTCAAACAATATTTTAAAAGGCTTTGTGGGTGGGGCAAAAGCAAAATGACTGCACCGAAAACCAATAATATGAATATAAATGGGTCAGACAATTTGATGTGATTACAGTGGGCAGTGATTTTTTTTTTTTTTTTTTTTTTTTTTTAGGTAGGGGTGTGTGTGATTTTGATTTGTGTTAGGTGGTACCCTAGACAAGTGCTCAGTATGCTTAATGGACTGTTCAACCTACAGTGTCTATCGATATTAATCGAAAAGAGTGCTGAATGCTGTTACGAGAAGGAAACTGATCCGTCATTTCAATGGTTTCCTCAACTGTTCCTATCGCCCCCCAAAAAAACTGCATTCGAAGTTTGATACTGGCTGCTCACGGCACACAGAGAGATGTCCTAAATCACTCCCTCTTGGGTTCCATGCAAAGTTCCACAGATAGAGGCTGATTCCACATCAATGGCTGTTGATGAACTTTCTCCGATGAAGCTAGCCTGTCTCCTTGTCTACTCGCGTTTTCAGAAGAAAGAGGCGGATGGGTTGGGGAAGGGAGGGCATGCCTAATCAATAGTCTGACTGAATTTGGAGGCCCAAGTGGAATTGTTTCCAGTAACCACCGTAGAAATGTAATTTGCTGTAAGGTTTAAAAATGTGGTTTATTTCACACGTATAGCAAAATCATGTACAGAAAATAATTTAAAAAAATGTAGAAAAATCTCTCTTAATTTGACATTATGAACATCCGCCCTGTACTCGTACTCTCATTGCTGAATGGGCTTCTGGTTTTCTGTATTCTGTATAGCTGCAGTGCTGCGGGATCAAAAATTACACCTCCTGGAACAACGGGACGTGGCATGATCAGACCCTCAACAGCTCTGTCCCCTACAGCTGCTGCAGGAGGAACGTCACAAACTGCAATGGAACTATGGATGACCCAGAGAAAATCAACACTGAGGTAATGGTGTATGTCTGTGACTGAACAAGACAGAAGTATTTCAGGGTACCCTCTAGCAGCATGGTATTTCTGCCTAGTGGCAGCCTGGATGGGGCGACCGCAGAGCCTGCGCCGCCAGTGGTGGCGTTGCATCCTCTCACTGCCTTTTGCTGCCTCATGAGGTCATCAGGGAGCAATCTGTGCAAATTGAAGTGGGTGCCATATACATTGAAGTAAAAGGTTATCTAAAGAGGGGAGGCAACTTGGAGAGACTGGGTGTGATCAGACGTTCTGGGGGGAGGGGGTTACGAGCTTGGTCCGGTCTAAGGCAGCACAAAACCTTAATACGCTACTGTGTTTTGTTCTGTTTTTTTTAAATTTTTTTTTTTTTTTTTTTTTAGGAAAAATTGCTAAAAATGGTAGTAATCATGGAAAGCAATATGCTGTGGCATTTTTCTCCAAATATAGCACTTATTTGGAAATGCACCTCTTTTTCCCTTTGCTAAATCTGTCCCATTATGTGCAAAATCTATTTTGCTCTTTGCTACGGTTGCAATGTACTAAATGTTTAACGCTTCAATTAGTGAATATGAACAAATTGTGAATAAAGACCGGCAAGGTTGCACCTCATTTTTTGTCCCTATCTTATAAGACCTCAATGTAGCTGGTGTGGTTTTTTTTCCCCTTGGCAGAATATAAATTCTTCTGCTAAAAATCATTAGCAGAAGTATTAAGGGAGCGCTGAAATAATCACACTATATAGTAGCACAACCAGAAAAATGAAACTAAACAAAAATACACTGAATACAAAGCAAAATGTTACAAATATTCACAAATTGCTTAAGGTTCAAGTTTTTTACCCATTTTTGTGTCAACTTTTTTTGTATGGTTTTTCCCATTTTCCCTGTGGTCATCACTTACAAAAGTTTTTTTTTTATTTTATTTTTTTTTTAACGGACCGTCTACCGGACGTAGTAGACCCTCTGTCCGTTGTGGGAAATCACCTCCTTAGCCCCCACTTACAGCTCAGCATTCACCCAGCAAGTCTTTCCTGGACCCTTGCTCTTTGTACCCAAATAGACAGGACATCTAGCAGTTAGGTACAGCAAGATTGAACAACTCTTTTATTTGTGTAACAGCACAGACTTATATAAAGACATACACATGACATCACAGACATTAGTATACAATGGGGGTGGGACTAAATATAGTTCTCCAACTAACTGGTTTGCAGTCTGAATGTCTATTGTTTTCCTAGCCCCAAATAGGAATTAACACAGAGTGAGTAGACCTAATTACAATGCACACAGTAATGTACACAACATAATCAGTTTACTATTTAATCCAGTTAAAACAGAACAATGGATGTTGGAGTAAACTATTGGAGTCACTTTCACATTATAAACCTTCAGAGTGGTCTACTCACAGAATTAAATGTTACACATAACCAATACACTAACAGAATATAACTAACTAACAATATTAACGTATAGTGCTATGGCACATCCCTTACCCAGGTGGTGCGTTCATTCCTGAGTTGGTTCGGTAGATTCAATCTACCGAACACCCAGGCAGAAAGGCACGAACAAGCCTTTCTGCAGAGGAAAATACAAGCTTTAACCATGGGGCCATAGTCCAGAGGCAGCAGGCGAGCAACCAGGCTTCTCCAGGTTGGTTCCGCCACAACTTTAAAGGGCAAAAATCTTTTTATTTTTAAATTGAAAGATTGTGTAAGTGTAGCCGTTTTAAATGGAACTGCTGTCATGAAACAATACAAATAAAGTACCCTTTATTGCTCCTATAGCTGTATCAGGGGAAGCGGACATTGTTTTAGAATCTTGGATAAGAGCTTACTCTTCTGACACAAAATGTCTGCCTCCTGATAGAGCAAAGAGGGATCAATACTTTTAGATTCTCTCATTAATGCATTTAAAATGTCTAAAGCTGATGCACTCTTTCAATTAAACATCAATTTACTGTCCTAAAGCTTATCCAACAAGTGTAGGGAGGAACTTCAAAAGAAAGTAGAGCTTACAGGAGCGGTATATCTTGCCCTGGTATTGAAACAAATTTAGTAGATAATGGAATATTTTTTTTTTTTTTTATCTTGCTAATAAAGGTTACATTTTAAGAGTGGTTTATCGATTTACGAAGTGTATGGATGACTAGGGTTGCCACCTTTTCCTCCAAAAAATACTGGCCATGTGTGGGCGGAGCTACAAGAGGGAGGGGCCATGAGGGGTGGAGCCACAAAGGGGGCGGATTATCACTGAAATTATATATATTATTTGTATATCATGCCAGTGATAAGAGTGTGTATATAATATTTATTATATATGATACTGCTCTCTCACTCCCCCTACCTCTCCGACAATATCTCCCACCTACCCTCACAAGCATGTTATCCCGGTCTAATGTAATATGAAGGGTGGTTGGGAGCAGTTGGTCAATATGCCAGTAATATTTTGCCACTCAGTATGCCAGTGTTTAGCCATTCAATATGCCAGGATTTTGCCCCTCAATATGCCATTTAATGCCAGGGTTATGCCAATTAATATGCCAGGATTTTGCCCCTCAATAGCCATTTAATGCCAGGGTTATGCCAATTAATATGCCAGGATTTTGCCCCTCAATATGCCAGGATTTTGCCCTTTAATAGCCAATTAATATGACGGGACTTTGCCAATTAATATGCCAGGGTTATGCCACTCAATATGCTCGTTTTGCCACCCTCCTCCCCCCCCCCCCCCCCCTTCCCCAGACCCCAGTAGTTACCTCCTTGCTGCTGTCTCCCGGTGCAGGTCCGTGGCTGTGAGGGAAGCGTTGTGCCCCTCCAGCCGCGCATATCAAAGTTTGTTGGAAAAAAAAAAGTTTAAACAAACTTTATTGATCCGCATCGGCTGGAGTGGAGCGCACAACGCTTCCCTCACAGCCGCGCAGACCTGCAGAGCACCAGGAAACAGCAGCAAGGAGGTAAGTACTGGGATCTGGGGAAGGGGGGAGGAAAATACCGGGCTTTGCCAGTAAATTACCGGCCGGATGACAAGCAGTAGAGGATATTGGGTAACTCTGATGATATAAGGAATTATTTAGGCGTTTTTGTTAATGGTTTTTTTTTTTTTCCTTTCCCCAGGGCTGTGAAGCTAAACTGGAAACCTTGCTCCACAATGTCCTCGGCTACTCCCTGCTAGTGATTCTTGGATTTGCTATAATAGAGGTAAGTACCCTGTAAGAGTCTCACAAATTGGTCCAGTTTGTCATTTTAGTGCACCCATACAAGGGGGGGGTGTTGGTTTATTTTTTTTCTATTTTTTTTTTTTTTTTTTAACTGCTCTGTCACTCTCATACCCTTACAGTTCATGTCAAAGGTGAGCAAAATAGGGTTTGGGCCGATGATCTCCCGAGAACAAACAGCGAGAATAATAGTCGGATAATACCTACTCGGGAGGACAACTCTGTTTATTTGCTTGCTTACACCATTACAGAGGAACCGCTTCATTAGCGTATCGCACTAATCCCACCCATAAGGGCAGTCCAGACCCAAAATGCATGGCTAGTACCCTCTGCACTGGGAACACAGCAAACCACAGACATATGTTTCAGCCTACAATTGCCTAGTCGGTGTGGTATGGCTGATGATCCTCTAGGTGAAAGCAGGCCAGGGACCCACGGCCGTATACCCTGAAACCTAAGGTGAGCAAAAAAGCCATGCATTTCGGGTCTGGACTGCCCCTATGGGTGGGATTAGTCTGATATGCTAATGGAGCGGTTCCTCTGTAATGGTGTAAGCAAGCAAAAAACGGAGTTGCCCTCCCGAGTAGGTATTATCCTACAGGACAGACTATTATAGTGCTGTCTGTTCTTTGGAGCTCATGCACCCACACACTTTTTTGCAGTTCATGTGAAAGGTACAAAGAGTGACTTGGGGGCATCATGAATATTTTTAAAGGGCAACCAAATTTGTAATTTTTTATTTTTTTAACCAAAAAATGTCATCATGCTGGTCTGGAGGAAATCTGACGTGTTTCCAGAGGAGTCACTAGGGTTGGTGTCATGATTTTTTTTTTTCTGCACCCACATTGCACCTAAAGGACTTATCACGGCACCATACAATATCCACAGCACATGCCATGCACCTATATTGCACCCACAGCACTTAGCTTGCACTCATATTGCACCCACACAATTTGGCATGCCACAGTGTCACCTTGTCCCACAGAACATGCCACAGTGTCACCTTGTCCCACAGAACATGCCACAGTGTCACCTTGTCCCACAGAACATGCCACAGTGTCACCTTGTCCCACAGAACATGCCACAGTGTCACTTTGCCAGTAAAATATGCAACAGCCAGTTTGTTTATTAAAATATGACACAGCTTGCCCATTGCCACCCTTCTCCCCCCTTTCCCGGTCGTCTCCTCCGTTATGTCTTCCCTCCTGCATGGAGGGAAGGCTGGAAAGCAGCCTGCTTCCCATGGAAGCATGGCAGCTGCCAGACAGAGGATAAACTGGCATGTACTGTCAAAAGTGCATGCCAGTTAATTCTTGCACTAGGGAAAACTAACTATTCACTAGTGATTCTATATTAGAAGCACAATTGAAAAATAAAGTTTTGGCATATGATTGGTTTGATTTGGCCACCACAGCGATCACATGCCTTCCGGAGTTGCAGACTCTGTTCAGGAATACTGCCTCGGTTACAAGCAGTGGTGTATCTTGATTTTGTGCTGCCCTAGGCAGACAAAATCCGGGCACCCCCCTACCCAAGCTGCACACCCACGTTACACACCTAAGACATGCCCCATCATTCAGACTCACATCAAGCTCATACTCCCATCACACACACACTCCCATCACACTCAGTCACAAACTCCTACTCCCATCACACTCAGTCACACACACTGTCTCCCATCAGCACTTAGCTTTCCTTGGTGGCTAGTGGCAGGCAGCATGGTCCCTCCATGCTGCCTGTTCGGCTTCCCGGCGATTGTGCCGACAGGTCACGTGACCGGGCGCGCGTATGACGTCAGTGCGCCCGTCACGTGACTGTCGGCACTTCCGTGTCGGCACACTGCACGGGGAGCCGAACAAGCAGCACGGAGGTTTCTCTGTGCTGCCTGTTCGGCTCCCCGTGCAGCCTGCAGACAGGCAGAGAAGGTGAGGGGGGATCTTCCGATCCCCTCTCACCTCCGTCTCTGCCTGCAAGCGCGGTCTTTTTTTTTTTTTTTTTTTAAAGGGTGCGGTTTTTTTTTTTTTTTTTTTCAGTGCTGGGGGGCGCTGCCGCCCCCCAAAATTTGCCGCCCTAGGCATCTGCCTAGGATGCCTCGCGGTAAATACAGCACTGGTTACAAGGCAGATCATCCTCAGGCTGAGACACCCCATAATTTGAGGCAGGAAAAGCAGGACTATCTAGGGAAATCTGGTATTGTTGGCAAATATAAACTATCCCCCCCTCTTTTTTTAAGTGATTTTTATATTGAGGTTTTGCATTATATTGTCCAAGCCTGAGGCCTAGGTTTGTTTTTATTTTGTTTTTTCTCTGCCCCACAGTTATTTGGACTTGTAAGCATGTGTGTCGTATCTTGCCGGGGATCCCGAAGTGGATATCAGCTGCTCTAAACCAAACCTGGCACACCTAGAACCTACCGAAAAATCTTGCTGAAGAAAAAAATCGCATCGGATCAAGACAGATTTCTTTTGTGAACTTGCTGTATAATAAAAGGAAAATTTTATAAATATATATATATAAACTTTTTTTTGTTTGTTTTGTTCTCCTTTATTAATTGAAGTAGGACCAGTTAGTAAAGTGATAAACATTTATTGTGAGGACTCTGTTTGTATCTAGATATGTGTTTTTTGGAAATAAAATTTTCATAAAAATGTTAGTTCTCCTGCCATGTTTAGATTCATGTATTTTTTTTATTTTTTATTTGGGGTTTTGTCTCCCCTTTAGTATCCTTCAAACAAATTTGAGAACGTTAAATAAGTGACACTAACAAAGTAAACAAGGAATTGAATGTGTTACAATCAATTCAAACGGCCTCCTTAATGTGTTTAAAGATAAAGAAGTGAGATTACTAATAAGTCGTGGACGAGACGTCTAGATGCAGAAGTGAGTTTGAGCCAGCGGTACGGTGTACCAGGATATCTGTTTCTCAACTTCTTTTGTCAACCTCTTGAGAGCAGTCCCCACACTGGTATGTACATGGAGAGTTGAGACTTGAAGACTTTTTTTTTTTTTTATCCCTGCAGACTTGGGCTGGCTAAAACCTGTTAAAATGTAAAGGGACACTACCACGTAAATAAAATGCAACTAAATTACCTGCGCATTTAAAACAAATTTTGTGTGTGTCTTTTTTTTTTTTTTTCATGCTTTCCAACACAAAGACAGGAGATTGACCTGATCAAACAGGATCATAACTCTGCCCCTTGTGATGTAATAGTTACATTACCCTCCCATTCAATGCAAGTCTGTGATCAGAATGTTGACTTCTAGACTGCATTCTGTGTCCCCCAGCCCCAAAGTGAGATACTAGTGCTGTAAAGTCACTAGGGGGAGGCACCCAAAAACACTGTATTTAAACAAAATGGCAGCGCCCAGTCGCACTTGTTTAGTAAAATATTTCATAAAATAAACTTGCATAACAAAAACAAGATATATCTGAAATCAACAATGCACAATAAAGACCTTTTCCTGTAGGAGGCCTGACTGAAAATACAACTATTTCTTATGAGTAGTAATGACCATGGAAATCGGAAAAGTATGTGTGACCATATCCTGTGAACGTTTTGGCCCACGAAGAGACAATATTATGTAACAAAAGGAAAGGCACTACCAGCAAAAGCCAACTAATCTTTGTCTCTGGAGGATGCCCCCCAATATGTAATGAGTTTAGTATGAAAAAGAAACTCAATATGGTGAGCATGGACGGCATTGGCATGGAGTGGGGTGTGCATGGACGGCATTGGCATGGAGTGGGGTGTGCATGGACGGCATTGGTGGGGTGTGCATGATTGGCATGGTGTGGGGTGTGCATGGACGTCGTTGGCATGGTGTGGGGTGTGCATGGACGTCGTTGGCATGGTGTGGGGTGTGCATGGACGGCATTGGCATGGAGTGTGGTGTGCATGGACGGCATTGGCATGGAGTGTGGTGTGCATGGACGGCATTGGCATGGAGTGTGGTGTGCATGGACGGCATGTGGCATGTACATTACTATCTTAGTATCGAAGGAACCCTGTGGCATGTACATTACTATCTTACGATCGAAGGAACCCTGTGGCATGTACATTACTATCTTAGGATAGAAGGAACCCTGTGGCATGTACATTACTATCTTAGTATCGAAGGAACCCTGTGACATGTACATTACTATCTTAGTATCCAAGGAACCCTGTGGCATGTACATTACTATCTTAGTATCAAAGGGACCCTGTCCCATGTACATTACTATCTTAGTATCCAAGGAACCCTGTGGCATGTATATTACTATCTTAGTATCCAAGGAACCCTGTGACATGTACATTACTATCTTAGTATCCAAGGAACCCTGTGGCATGTACATTACTATCTTAGTATTGAAGGAACCCTGTGGCATGTACATTACTATCTTAGTATTATAGTCTGAATTATATGAGTAACAATGATGTGTACTTAGGAAGGAAAAATAGAAAATAAAGTGGACGTGAGATCTCTATTACCGTCTGCCACAAGGACTCAAATGGGGAAAAAATGTGTAATACAATACAATCCATCCAGTCGTTCATGATAATAGAGTTCTCATGTCTACTTCGCTTTATTTTACATTTTTCCTTCCTTAGTACACATCATTTATACAACATAATTCAGATTACACAAGAAGTGTATCTTCCACAAGGCAAACAAGGCACTCGCCTAGGGCGGCACTTTGCCAAAGGGTGGTAAAGCACACTTCTGGTGCTTCAAACGTTTTCGCTCCTTCCCCCACTGTTTATCAAGCTTTAGATCCTTCCAGGTAATCGGGGTGATGGGGGCATGTCATGGACATGGTGGGGGTTTGTAATGAGGGTGATGGTGGCATGTAATTGGGGTGATGGGGCATTTAAAGTGTATGCAATGTGTGTGATGGGGGCATGTAATGGGGTGATAGGGCATGTCTTGGGTGTGCAACGTGGGTGATGGGGCATGTAATGGGTGTGCAACGTGGGTGATGGGGCATGTAATGGGGTGATGGGGCTTGTCTTGGGTGTGCAACGTGGGTGATGGGGCATGTCATAGGTGTGCAACGTGGATTGGGATGCCTGAATTTTGGCTGCCTAGGGCAGCACAAAACCGAGATACACCACTGGATTACACCACTTTCTTCTCTTTTTTTTTGCCACGTCCACTTCTCTTTATTTTCAATGTTTTATTTATTCTTCTTTCGTACACATCATTTTTACTCGCATCATTTAGATTACACCAGCTCAGTTAATAATGTCTGATTTTATTCTGGTGTCAGTTCACTGTACACTGAATAGAATTCAGAAAGTACAGGGAGACTTGGGAAAAATCCACCGTTTGCCACAGCCGTCTTCTATAGAATACCACGCTTTCACTGTACAATAGAATCATGGTCCTGTAGCAGAGGGACCTGTACTTGTAGGCCAAGTTGTGGCTCTGTGGGTGGACATGTGGGCAGCTGATCCTTGTATTATACAAGAGCTGACCTTCGCTCTGTAGGTTGCAGATCACAGATAGTACATCCTTGTTCTTACAGTACTGTCATTTTACATGTAGCTGCATGAAGGTAAGTCATGAATTTATCATTTGTAAAAATACTATAACATGCTCATCTTTTGTGTTTACAATCTTTACTGCATGTTGGAAGCCATGCTGGGTGTATCACAGTTACACTGTAATGGATCTAGGAATTTGTTTTGGGGGTACAGTGTATATGGTGTTTTAATGTGTAGTGTGTCTAGGTGTAAATTGTGTCTTTTGTGACATTCTATAATAAAACTGTTATGTGTTATTCTGCTCCAGTCGGTTTGTGTTGTGTTTCTGTACAGTGTATCTGTGTTTGTGTGGTATTACTGTATAGTGTGTGTGTGTGTGTATATATATATATATATATAGAGTTGTATTATTGTCTTGTGTTCTTTTAATGTGTAACTATTCGTTTGTTTTATTGTATACTGCCCCTGTGTGTAGAGTTTTATTATTGTCTTGTGTTGTGTTACTGTGTTAAAACTAGTTATTTGTGTTATTGTGTATATATGTATTTATTTTGCGGATGCTCTGGCTAGACCTGTGGGCAGTGGCGGATGCTCCATGTGGATGCTCCTAGATCTGTCTAGCAACTCAAGGGGTTAACTCATCTGACACTGTCTAGATCTGTCTAGCAACCCACGGGGTTAACTCATCTGACTCTGTCTAGCAACCCAAGGGGTTAACTTCTGTGACACTGCCTATATCTGTCTAGCCATCCAGGGGTTAACTCATCTGACACTGCCTATATATGTCTGGGTTGTGTTACAGGTCACTGGTCACATTAGGTGCCCCCCCTTGATAGTTTATCAATTAATATGTCACATCCAGCGGATGCGGACCCTGGCTTTTAGTCACAAATTAATTGGCAAACTATGAGTGGGGGGGGGGGGGCTCAGAATTATTTTCCAGTAAGGGGCCCTGAAATTTCTGATGGCGGCCCTGCTTGTGGGTGCAAGCTGAGTGCTATGTGATGTTTCATGGGTACAAGGTGGTGCTGTGGCAAGTTACATTACAATTTTAAAGCACAAAAAATATGGTGATGTGCTATGGATCTGGCATAGTGATGATTTAAAGGGACACTCCGACCAAAAAATAATTTATTTTTTTTTGTATTGTTATGTGACTGTAATTAATAAAAATATTTAACTAAACAAGTGTGACTGTGTGCCACCATTTTGTAAAATAGTGAGTGCCGCCCCCCAGTGACTTTACAGCACTAGTATCTCACTTTGGGGCTCTGGACACAGAATTCTGATCATAGACGTGCACTGAATGGGAGGGTAATGTAACTATTACATCAAAAGAGGGGGGATTTATGATGCTGTGTGATCAGGTCAGTCTCCTCTCTTTGTGTTGGAAGGCAGGTAAAAAAAATTGAACACAGCCAACCAGTCCTGCCCACTATGATACACAGGAACCAGTAAAAGAGTAGGTGAGTATTTTATGATATCAGTCTGTGGCCACAGTTGTAAAGTGAGACTGGCTGGAAGATTTTGGATGATGTCGCATCATGGGAATTATTCACAAAATGGAGCCAGGAGATAAAGACCTAATTTTATTTTTCCTTTTCAGTAAGATCAATCATATAAAAAAAGAAACAGTGGCATGTGATTTACATATGTGTTTTGTATTAAATGACCAGGTTATCTAGATACAGTGTATGTAAGTGGTAGTGTTCCTTTAATGGGCAGTAAGCATTTGAAATTAGTGATATAATCTGCACCCGAATAACTAGGCGGAGCTGAATTATGCTAATTATGTGGGTTGGGCAGTATGGGTCCCTAGAAACAATTTTAAAATGTTTGTCTCAGGAACAGATCTATGCCTGCAGGGATAATATAAACTACAATTCCCGGCATGCATTGCTGCAGAGCAGCATTTCCTGTGTAGTCTTTACTGAGTGGTAGAGGTGGGGTTAGATCCCGGAATCAAGACATTGGAGAACTCAGCAGCTGTGCATGTTCCCAGAGCAGCAAGCTGACATGCAAGCACTTGGCTGCATAGGTAAGGAGGTCTGTCCCTGGAGAAACATGAAAGGAATGGCACGGAGAACATTTACTGACAAAAGAAGATCTGGGCACCTACTTGGGTTAAAGGCACTGTGTCCCCTAAACATTGTTTGTACTGTGAGTGTAGAGAATAAAAAAATGATCTATACATTGTATTGGAAATATTGCAATAAAATGCCTAAATTAGGAGAAAATGTGCTTTAAATGTGTCTGTGGAGTCTGCTGCTTATGACATCACTTGTGGCATGATATGCAAATTAGTCCTTTCCCATTCTAAAGCAGTTAATGTTACATATCAGGCAGGAGTTCATTGGCCAGCCCTGATAAGCCCCTCTCCTGCAGCTCAGGCACTGCTCTGTAGCCCTTTTGGTTGTTGTGCTTTATTGTGTTGTACAATTTATCTTTGTGTTGTGTTAATGGGCTCATGAGCACCTGGCAGGGAGGGGGGGACTTGCCCGTTCCTCCCCCTGGAACTTCCATCAGACGGCAAATCACCTTTTTTCTAGAGAGCTGGTCGGGCGGTCAGCAGGGGGTGAGAGGCGATACCTGTCATAGGCCTGGCTGCCTTGGGATTGCCCAATTAGATCTCCCTGCACCAGCCCCCTGCCCGCGAGCAAGCAGCGTGGAGTCTGTGTGCTGCCCAGGCTCCCTGTGCATGCCTGAAGTAAGAGTGCCGGGGGTAACATCACCTACCGGCGCTCAGACTTCAGAGTACGAGAAGCAGCATGGTAGGAAGTCTGTGTGCCTGGGCAGAGCACAGACACTATGCTTCCTGTTACTAGACATCAGGGAGCTGAGGATGCTGACTGGGGTAAGTTGTGGGTGATGGGGTGCATTGTGGGTGATGGGACATGTCCTGGGTGTTCAATGTTGGGGATGGGGCGTGTGTTAGTGCATGTAGTGGGTGTGCAATGTGGGGGATGGGGCGTGTAATGGGTGTGCAATGTGAGGGATGGGGCGTGTAATGGATGTGCAATGTGAGGGATGGGGCGTGTAATGGATGTGCAATGTGAGGGATGGGGCGTGTAATGGATGTGCAATGTGAGGGATGGGGCGTGTAATGGATGTGCAATGTGAGGGATGGGGCGTGTAATGGGTATGCACTGTGAGGGATGGGGCGTGTAATGGGTGTGCACTGTGAGGGATGGGGCGTGTAATGGGTGTGCAATGTGAGGGATGGGGCGTGTAATGGGTGTGCAATGTGAGGGATGGGGCGTGTAATGGGTGTGCACTGTGAGGGATGGGGCGTGTAATGGGTGTGCACTGTGAGGGATGGGGCGTGTAATGGTTGTGCACTGTGAGGGATGGGGCGTGTAATTGGTGTGCACTGTGAGGGATGGGGCGTGTAATGGGTGTGCACTGTGAGGGATGGGGTGTGCAATGTAGGGGAATGGGGCGTGTAATGGATGTGCACTGTGAGGGATGGGGTGTGCAATGTGGGAGATGGGGCGTGTAATGGGTGTGCAATGTGAGGGATGGGGCGTTTAATGGATGTGCAATGTGAGGGATGGGGCGTGTAATGGATGTGCAATGTGAGGGATGGGGCGTGTAATGGATGTGCAATGTGAGGGATGGGGCGTGTAATGGATGTGCAATGTGAGGGATGGGGCATGTGCTGGAGTAAGGATGCAATGTGCTCCAGTAATCACTGGGGGTTGTCAGCAGGACCCTCCACTGCCACTGGATCACCAGGGAAGGTAGAAAAACAGGGGGTTAAGGAGGGGAGTGCAGGCAGAGCACTACACACTAATGTGTTCACTTTTCAGACCACCATGACTCTGACTGGGGCACTGGGGTGTTCACACCACACCCACGTGTTTTGTTGACTGCAACTCACATGCTCTTCAGCCAGCCATATTATTGGAGATCATAGGATCTGTGGTCCGCTGTGTGACTGAGCAGTTCGGTTTTTTTTCTTTGATCGTGGGATTTGTAGTTAACTTTAGAGTGAGTCAGTGGGGAGTCTGCACTACACACTAACCATATACCCTACATGTCACCTTGAGTTCCAAAGCTAATCTTTTACCAGCCTGCCGGTATAATGCTGGCTGGGTGACAAACCTAACTACATGCACTACGCTATATCCACCAACGTTTTTTGTTGAGTGTATTTCCCATTATCTACAGCCAGTCATATTGCTGGCTGAGCATCATGGGATTTGTAGTTCAATCTAGTCTGGGCATTGGGGGCCGTACAGTACATACTAATGTTTTGTCAGACTGCAGCCCCCGTGGTATACAGTTATCAATGTCGTTGGCTGAGCATCATAAGAATTGTAGTTAACTGTAGGCTGGGGCAGTGATGGCTAATCATTGCCATCGCAGCTACTGTAAACTAAAGTTACTGTGATGCTGAGGATCATGCTGGCTGAGCATCATAGGGGCTGTGGTTTACAACCGCTGGGATGAGGGTAAGAACCTATTTGTGGCACCCATCACACCCTCGATACTGCGTACTTATCACACACCCTCGATACTGCGTACTTATCATAACATTGTACTAGAAATGTTAAAACGCAGAGTTTATTTCTATAGTGCTAAGGTGTTAAAGGTCACCCTCACCTTGAGATATGTTACACAAAGATCCAGTCTCTTCAAACCCCCATTCTCTGCCCCACAGCAGACGCTAGATCCAATGGTGCCCGTTAAAACAAATATTGTCTCTAATGGTAAAATAGCTGACATTCCTGATTCAGTGCCCCCCCCCCCCCCCCCCGGCTAAATATGACCGCACCTCTTAAAATAAGTTCTATATGCTCTCCCTGTGTCCCCCACTCCTTCCCATTAAATTGGGTAGGGGGGGCTGCCGATGTGCGCCTGTTGCCATTGAATCGCACATTTTTCCGATCAGACGTGTCTCCAACGGACACTTCCTACATGAAATAGGGAGGTATTCGGAGAAAGGGATACATTTTTCCTGTGAATGGGCTATAGCTCTCATGTTATTGTACAGTGGATATATTCTTATATGCTTTGTGGTGTGTAATTGTTTGACCCCTTAGAAACATGACCTTTTGACCTTGTCTTTCTGTTGGTGACAAAGGCTGTTTTGACATTTCTGGGGTTTTTAGCTTCTTCTCTCTCACATACTGTACCCACACAAATTACATGTTGTGTTTATTGTCATAAGAAGGGTTTTCATTAGATACCATTATGTTCATCATATCTTATTTACTACAAAAAAAAATCATAAAATATGATGAAAAAATGCAAAAACTTTTTCTAACTTTGACCTAAAAAATTATTTACACAAATACAATCATTTAAACAGGCCCTATCTAAATAGTTTCTAAATTTTGTTCAGAAATATTCTTGTTTCCATGTTTTTCTGTAGTTTCTTGCGAGTTATAGGGCAGAAACCGAAAATAGTGTGGTTTTTGTTTTTTCCTACAGTGACTTTTTGACCCCAACCTGAACCCTAAATTTTACCCTAATGCTAACCCTTAATTTATTCTAATTTTAATTTCATTGTAACCCTATCCCTTATGCTGACCCTAATTTAATTGTAACCCCAACAATTATTCTAACCCTAGAATGAAGTAGTTTTTTTCTTTTTTTTATTGCAATGTTGCTGACTGCCTCTCTCTTTCCCTTGAAAAATGATTTGTACATTGTGTTGGCAGCATAGTAAGCAAATGCATCAAAGAAGAGAAAAATATGTCTTAAATGTCTGTGGAGTCTCCTGTTTATGACATCACCTTGTGGTTTGATATGCAAGTTACATCTTTACCACTACAAAATAGTTAATTTGCATATCGAGCCACAGGTGATGTCATAAGCAGGAGACTCCACAAATATATTTAAAACCTATAGTTTTCTCTTATTTTGTGCATTTACTTTCAACTCTCTTCTAACACAGTGTATAGATCAGTTTTCATTATTTTGCATTCTCTACATTCACAGTAAGTTTAGGTTGACAGTCCCTTTAACTATACATTATTAAAGAGAATTGACCCATAGAAAACAATGCTGTGTTTTTTTTTTTTTTTATTTACTCTGGCTTTTAATGGTAAACCTGCTCTTGACTCCTTCTAGATCTGCCTCCTACTCCAGCACCATCAGACATGATCAGTCTCACAGTCACACCGGAGATTGCCCTGGTAGATGAGCCAGTGAGGATCCAAGCCTGTGGCCTACCCCCACAAGAGTTTATTACCCTGAGAGCCTGGGTGAAGGATGAGAAGGGCCACATATTCCACTCCCGAGCTTTTTATCAAAGCGACTTAGATGGGAAGGTGGATCTCGATCACTCTGAGGCCACAGGAGGAGACTTTCAAGGAATTCATCCCATGGGCCTGTTCTGGGCTCTAAAACCAACCATCCCCTTCCTAAGGTTGATAAAACGTGACGTGATGGGGAGCCCATTTTATATTCACCTGGAGCTTTATACTTGCTTGGTCCTTGACCCAAATCCTGAAGATGTTCCGGCTGCCAGTAAAGTCCTGGAAAGATGGTTCTCCGCTCCTGGAGTCCAAAGGTTTTCTATCAAAGAAGGCCGAGTCCGGGGGACTCTCTTCCTTCCTCCAGGTAAGGAAAGCTACCTAGATTTTATTTTTCTCTCTAACTCTGGCTAATCTTCCTGGTTAGCCCAGTGACCTATAGACCTTTTGGATATAGGAAAACATATATATTTTAGATAATATTAGGAGTCTATCCTTTTTATTTTTTCACTCGATTTGGTTTCCTGAAGCTAGTCATCCAATGTGTGGCCCTTTGCACAGTGCCAAGGTGTGCCCCAACTGAATTAGTTACCCATGTTCTCATTAATTCTTGTAAAGTTGATTTTAATTTCAGTTTCAGAAATGTAAGTGTTTTGGACAGCTTCTGTTTTACTGCTAATAAAAGTTTTTATTTTTTTATGACTAGCAAACAATTCTTAACATCACTGTAAATATCCTTAAAGGGACACTTGTGCTTCATTAGAAAAAAAAATAGTGGCCCTAGTCTGAGGATAGGCATGCACCTTTTTAATGGAGTGTACCTGTGACTGGCAGGCTGGCTAGATAACTTCTGCTGATCCCATGTCCATTGAGCTACGTGAATGATACAATTGAGCACTGTTATAGAATAAATTGGCTGTTCTCTAAGCTTACATCCTTTCATCTTGCATTCCTCAGGTAAAGGTCCCTTCCCAGGAGTCATTGACATGTTTGGGGGTGTTGGGGGTTTACTGGAGTTTCGAAGCAGCCTCCTGGCCAGTCGTGGGTTTGCATCCCTTGCCCTGGCTTATTTTGCTTACGATGATCTTCCATTATACCTGACAACGGTGGATCTAGAGTATTTTGAAGAAGCTGTTCAGGTTCTTCTGAAGAACCCAAAGGTACGTAGTGTAGAGCAGGGTTAGGAACCAACATTGTTCAAAATGGAAAAGTTATTGATGTTCTATGGACTGTCACAGATGGAAGGTCTGGCATATGGTGAGAAGTCAATTTCCTTCTTAAAAATAGACTTCATATCTAGTAGCATTACTTAATTGGCTTTAGCGGTCTACTCAATATGCACTTACCTGTTCCGAAACGATTTGGATCGGGCATGTTACCCGAATCTAACAAATCCCCAACATGTGGCTACTCAATATGCCGAATCGGGTATTCGGAGACAGAAACATTGATGGCCTACGGATTAGGACCATTTTGCCACGAAAACCATAGATTTTTCGGCTACCCAATATGCGACGATCACCCCTGAATCCAGTTCGGCTTTAGGGATGATCGCTGCATTCCATCCATTTCAGTTCCCCATTCATCCCCCAAATTTAGGGGGGACTAGTAGCCGTAGCACAACCTAATAATAAACAGGGCTGGGGTCTGGACGTTCCTAGCCACTAAAATAATCACTTGGCAAGTAACCCTGACCCCCACCCAAATAAAAAATGGGGTAGCCCTGATCCCCGCCATCATAAATGGGGCTCTCAGCACCCTAAAAAATACATTGGTGCCCAGGGCTACTTGCAACCCCAACATAAAATAACTTCAGACCCCCAAATGGACTGGGGCCTGGCGATATGCCCCCACATCCCATTAAAAATAAATAAATGCCTCTCGTGGGCTGGGGGCATATTGGTTCAAGGGGTAATATTTTATTGCAATTTTCCATGGCCCCCAAACTATGTAATGGGGGCTGGAAGCCCCGATATATTCTTTAGGGGGTTGGGAACACATGCCATATGTGTACCGGGGTGGGGGAGGTGTAACTTGTTAGGAGCCATTTGGGCGGCTCCTTATTTTTATATGGGGGAGTCGGGGGTAATTGCCCCCATGTAAATTTTAGAGGCCACCCCGGTGCAAATTATTTTTTTAATTTCTGGAGGAATTCATCTATTTCAGTAATGACCGAATTCCTCACAAAGTGAGTCTCTAACCTCCCAAAAAAGTCTATTTTCAGTTTGTTTATGTTTCGGGCTGCTTTTGGTAACAAATCGGTGTGCCTCACTATTCGGGGACACATCGGGACAGAGGCGGCTCTAGACTTTGTGAGGCCTTAGGCGAAACTCGAACGTGAGGCCCTCACTGACACTCATAATTAAAAATAGATATGCCAGCTATAATAAAAATGAACTGTTTAAATATCATATTTTAAGACCAGCCTTAAATCCCAGCAATTAGGAATTCACCACTCCTTGTTTTTATTTGTCTTATAATTAGTCTGCAAATATCTATATCAAAAGTGATTGGTATAGCACACACATACACGCTTATATGCTCATCCGATACACACACTAGCACACACATACACGCTTATATGCTCATCCGATACACACACTAGCACACACATACACGCTTATATGCTCATCCGATACACACACTAGCACACACATACACGCTTACATGCTCATCCGATACACACACTAGCACACACATACACGCTTATATGCTCATCCGATACACACACTAGCACACACATACACTATGTGTGCTTGTGTGTATCTGATCGGCATTTGAGTGTGTATGTGTGTGCTAGTGTGTGCATCTGATCAGCGTATGAGTGTGTATATATGTGTTAGTGTTCACATTTAGGAGACACACACAAACATCACAGCACCACATTTCATCATCCACAGGACTTGCAAATTATTATTACAATAGTCCAATAATGTACGCACAGTGCTATATTTGATCCCAAACAGCTTCCCAGTGCATCTTGTCCCTAAGACTTATCAGTGCCACCTATGTCCTTCATCAACCTATTTGACTGCCTTCTTTGTCTCCAAACTGATTTCGAATTCTGTCTCTGTGCCCAAACATTTTATCAGGGTCATCTATGTGCCTAAACAGTTTGTCAGGGTCATCTATGTGCCTAAACAGTTTGTCAGGGCCATCTATGTGCCTAAACAGTTTGTCAGGGCCATCTATGTGCCTAAACAGTTTGTCAGGGCCATCTATGTGCAAAAACTGTTTGTCAGGGCCATCTATGTACCCAAACAGTTCATCGGGGTAATCATTGTCCTCAAATACCCTGTTACTGCCATTGTTCCCAAACCTCTTATTGGTGCCATATTTGTGCCTAGACTGTTTATCACTCAAATCAGTGTCCCTAAACAACTAATTATCATTGTCCTTAAACATACCACTGCCATTATGTCCTCAAACAGCTAATCACAAACATAGTCACACTCAATCACAAACCCAGCCACACAAACTCAGACAGGACACACACTCACAGACACACTCCGCAAGCAAACACTCACACACACAATAAGCCAGCACACACTTAATCAAACACACTCAGTGAGCACACACTCACTCAGCACACATTCAGCCAGCCCACACTCACTCGGTCAGCACACACACTCACACCCTCAGTCAGCTCACACCCTCAGTCAGCCCACACCCTCAGTCAGCACACTCAGTCAACACACACCCACACTTACACAATAAGCTAGCACACACTTAATCAAACACACTCAGCCAGCCCACACTCACACAAACACTCACTCACACACTGTCAGCACACACACTCACTCAACACACACCCTCACTCACACACTCAGTCAGCACACACACTCACACACTCAGTCAGCACACACACTCAGTCAGCACACACCCTCACTTACACACTCAGTCAGCACACACACTCACACACTGTCAGCACACACCCTCACTCACACACTCAGTCAGCACACACCCTCACACAACTCGGTCAGCACACACACTCAGTCAGCACACACACTCACACACTCAGTCAGCACACACCCTCACTTACACACTCAGTCAGCACACACCCTCACTTACACACTCAGTCAGCACACACCCTCACTTACACACTCAGTCAGCACACACCCTCACTTACACACTCAGTCAGCACACACTCTCACTCACACACTCAGTCAGCACACACCCTCACACAACTCGGTCAGCACACAGACACACCAGCAGATTTTTTTAAAACTTTTTTTTTATGACCAGCATAACGGGCATCAGAGCGGCGAGACAGTTTTTCTTTTAGATGTCCCTCTCCCTCCCTGCTTAGTTACCTGTCAGGACATGTGCAGGGAGAAGAAGAGGGTCTCTGTGTCCGGTGGTCTCATAGACCACGTTGTGCTGGCGCTTCTGCTGTTGCCGTTTGGGTTACAGTGGGGGCGGAGCAGAGCGGTAATCTTTGTGTGCAGGAGAGAAAAAAATACAGAATCGCTGCCTGTGAAGACGGCCCCTTACCTGAAAGTGCCGACGCTGATGGCGCGGAGGTTAGTGTGACAGGTGACTTATCGCTGCCTGCTACACACAACACGCAGAATGGTGGCAAAACATTATCTGTTAGGTAAGTTAGGCTGCTGCGAGGCCCCCCGAAGTGCGAGGCCTTAGGCAGCCCCCTAACTTGCCTAATTAGAGAGCCGCCTCTGCATCGGGAGATATTGGGTAGCTCGACAGTCATCTCCTGATTTATCCCTGATGTGCCCCGAATCATTCCGGACTTCGGGCCAATCATTCCGGCTAGAAAAGGAACTCCTCTCGTGGATTGAAAACGCCAGACTGAGTGTGCTTCACGTAGCGGCTGAAGCTTGATAATCAGGAATCATTTTGGCCCCGAAGTTTGGTCTATAATGAGTAATGAGTAGGCATATGCAAATGTTAGGTACTTCTACAGTGTTTTCCCGCTCTTTAAGAAAGGTAGTCCCACACTTAAATCCTCCGATCTCAAGCCTTACCGGGCATTCCAAGCCCAAAAAACAATTGCCGAAAAATAGCAGGGAGACGGATTCTTCAAATAGTATATGAGCCGGTGTTTAATAATACATTTAAATAAGTGACAGACCAGGTTAGACGGACACTTCCTGCTGTTTTTCATTAATTATAATGAGTAGGCCCCATAGGCAGCTCCAGCTGCTGCAGACTAAAGGTCCGATGATGTTCAGCCGGTCAGAGAGCAGTCTAAGCTCTGCATTGTCTCATTCATAGTTCATGGGAGGTTGAAGGCCTGATGTCTATCCCCAATTGTTTGGCTGGAATCCAGAGAATTAAAGGGGCAGATCCATTATATCTAGATGGGCACTGCAGGGTGACATGTAAAAAAACAAAACAAAAAACCTCCTTTTCAGGTTTTTTTTCCCTCAACCCTGCTCTGAAAAACTGCCTATTTAGTTTGTAAGAGTTACTCTCTTGTACCCAAACCCATCTTCTTGTGTCGCACCACAGCACAAAAAGGTGGTGTAAACCACGCATCCCTGCATTCCAAGCACTTGAAACCGCTGAAGTTAATTCCATCCCTTTCTCAGAGGGGAGCATGAAAACTGCTGCAGAGGGATTTAGAGGTCCCGGTGAAAATACTTCAAAAGTAAAACTACAGGCGAACTGTAAATTGTTTTATGGTAAAAATAAGTGCATTTGACATATACCGTATTTGCTCGATTATAAGAGGTTTTTTTCAGAATTCTTTTTCTAAAAAATACCCCTCGTTTTATAATCTGACCTCAAATTGAGGTCAGACAATAAGACTGGGATCAAGGTCCCCCGCAGAGCTGCAGGGGACCTGGATCCCCCTCTCTAACAGCAGGGGATGTCTGCGCAATGAGCAACAAGGGGAGGGAGGGGGAACAGAGACAAGTGGAAGGGATGGGAGAGAGAAACAAGGGGGGGGGGGGGGCGGGAGAGACAAGGGGAGCGAGGGGGGAGACAAAGGGAGGGGGAGAGAGAGACAACACGAAGGGGGGGGGGGGGAGAGAGAAAGCTGGGGGCAAGGGAAAGAGAGAGGCAGCATTGGCACATAAAAGGAAATAAAAACAAGAAATACATTTTTTGATATACATTTTTTATTAAAAAAAGCAATTTACATGTGAATATATACAAGTTGAACTTTTTTCCTATAGGGTAGTCTTATATTCAGGCTTTTAGTTTTTTTCCTAATGTAATATCCAAAGTTTGGGGGGTCGTCTTATAATCAGGGTCGTCTTATAATCGAGCAAATACGGTAGTATGCATAACATACAGTATATGAGTGGAAAGGCCCTAGAGTGCCAGTGAACGTGTGCTGGAATCTATCAATTAGAACCTTACTAATTTGTTTTGACTTGTATGGAGTTTGATGTATATTTTGTTGGTTACAGATATTGGGAGATGGAGTGGGGGTGGTAGCTGTGTGCAAAGGAGCAGAGATCGCACTGTCTATGGCTACATATCTGCCCCAGGTTAAAGCTACAGTCTGCATCAATGGAACCAATGCTGTCCATGGCAACACACTGACCTACAGAGACGTGTACATGAGAGGGATCCCATATCAAGTTGAAAGAATTCTGGTGAACGATATTGGAGCCTTCGAGCTGACACACATAATGCCAGATACAACAAAGCCAGAAAATCAAGACTGTGTACTTCCCCTGGAGCAGGCCAGAGGAACCATCCTTTTCCTAGTCGGAGAACAAGACCGGAATTACGACAGCTTGAGGTTTGGCAAAGAAGCCTTGGCCAGGGCGACCAAGTTTGGTAGGAAGGATGTTCACGTGCGTTCCTTCCCGGGAGCGGGGCATCTTATTGAACCTCCGGGGTCTCCTTTCTGTCCGGTGTCACAATCCCCTTTTTTCCCCCTTCCTTTGATGTGGGGAGGAGAGCTGGTACCACATTGCAGAGCCCAGGAAGTCGCCTGGAAGGAGTTGCGGGACTTCCTCCGAACTAATATAGAGCGCCCAGAGCAGAGTAAGCTTTGACAACAAGCACCAGGGAGTCCACTGCAACCAAGAGATACAGTAACTTAGGGGACCAGGATAAGAGAATCGTTCACACCCTACCAAGCCAGTAATTACAGTGTCGTGTATAATATTTTCAGATCTCTTTTTTTTTGTTTTGTTATTGACATCATTCAGAGGTGGCGATGATCTATTTTTATATAGAAGTCTACTAACCTTTTTATCGCAGACTATCAAACGTAACAAAATGGGAAGCAAAGGAAGGGACATTTGGAGTGTGACCAAAAAGCACTCTGCTATTCCCTTCAGTTACCATCCTACCATCACCAATAATAATAACAAAATACTTTACCAAGAAAAGAGTCTGTAGTTTCCAAGGATGTGACGATGACCCCCACTTTATGGCACTCATTTTATCGACCTACGAGTCACTTACATTTAGTGCCCTGTCTGTACTTGATTGCACTGAACCTTTTAGCCAGGAATACAGCCCTGCTTACTCACCAAATGTATATCTATGGGCTTTATTCATGAAAGAGAGACTTGCAGGGAATGTCACCCTTAAGGCTAAAGTAGCCGAGTTGGAATAATAATTCCTCCAGTCAGCTGAATTGGAGAATGTTTCTAACTCTGTTATGTTGGCCTTAAGTTTGCCATTGCCTTCTGAATTCCCTGCAATTCTCTCATTCCTAAATAAAGCCTTATGTACAAAGATCAGCCCCTCCATCCATCATTAAACTTGCAGCTCCTTTTTCCTGGATCCTTACCCCATGTAAGTGTGGTTACTGTGTGTAATGTGTTGTGTTACATGGATGCTCTCTTTGTAACCATTTAAAAAAAAATGTATTTTGTAATTGAATACACAGTGTCTTTTTTTCTATGTATGGGGGGGAGGGGGCGCAACAGTTTTACCCTTCAGTCAGATCCATACAACATCTGACATGAGATTCAGCACATGTTCTAATCAGCAGCATCACACAGCATCTCACTTGTACCCACATTGCCAGTGTCCTCTTCTCTGATTAGTCGGATCTGTACTGACTGTAGAATGACTAAAATGGCTGCTCCATCCCTAGGCCTTTTTTACGTTTTTTACAGTTTGTAATTGCATTTTTCAGGTCAAAGTTAGAAAAAATGTTTTTTCATCATATGCTTTGATTTGTTTTTAATATAGTTAATTATATGATATAATGAACACAAATCCCTATTTATGGTGATAAAAACAGTATATAATATGTGTGGGTAAATTAAAGGAGAGAGAGGAAAATTAGCTGTGCATTATGATGAATGTAGCTAGAATGATGACTGCATGTCACATAATACAGTGGTGTATCTTGGTTTTGTGCTGCCCTAGGCAGACAAAATGTGGATACCCACGACATGCCCCATCACCCACGTTGCACAACCAGGACATGCCCCATCACCCACGTTGCACAACCAGGACATGCCCCATCACCCACGTTGCACAACCAGGACATGCCCCATCACCCACGTTGCACACACATTAAATGGCCCATCACCTCCATTACAGCTTTTTTTTTTTGCATTTTGTACCGTCCCTTAAAAGGCAGTGCCGCTCTAGGCCTTGTACTAAATACAGCGCTGGCTAGACCTGTGGGTGCAATCTAGGTGCTCTGGCAAGACTTGTCAAGCACGGGGGTTGCTGCAAGGTGGTGCAATGGTAAGGGATGTGGGGGCAATAATTAAAGTGCAGGAGAAATGGATATGGGGGAAAGTATAATGGCCATGCTATTGCCTCCATAAACAAAGGTTCAGCTGTCACAAAACATTCATGCTTATTTAAAAGGGCAGACTTTTTTTTTATGGTAAAAATGACCTTACTGAGCACTCTCACGTGTACAGCTGTATCGGGGGTGGACATCTTGGGTCAGATGAAGGAAGATCTGACTTTTTTAACTTAGGATTCTAAGCAACATGTCTGCCCCCTAGTACTGTATTTACTGTGAGGCATCCTAGGCGGATGCCTAGGGCGGCAAATTTTGGGGGGCGGCAGCGCCCCCCAGCACTGAGAAAAAAAAAATAAAAAAATAAATAAAAAAAAAAAAGACCGCGCTTGCAGGCAGAGACGGAGGTGAGAGGGGATCGGAAGATCCCCCCTCACCATCGCTCTGCCTGCCAGGCTGCACGGGGAGCCGAACAGGCAGCACAGAGAAACCTCCGTGCTGCCTGTTCGGCCTGTTCGGCTCCCCGTGCAGTGTGACATGCGCGCTGACGTCATACGCGCGCCCGGTCACGTGACGCTGACGTCATACGCGCGCCCGGTCACGTGACCTGTCGGCACAATCGCCGGGAAGTCGAACAGGCAGCATGGAGGGACCATGCTGCCTGCCACTAGCCACCAGGGAAAGGTAAGTGCTGATGGGAGTCAGAGTGTGTGTGATGGGAGACAGTGTGTGTGACTGAGTGTGATGGGAGTCAGATGGTGTGTGATGGGAGTCCGTGTGTGTGACTGAGTGTGATGGGAGTATGAGCTTGATGTGAGTCTGAGTGTTATGTGTGATGGGGGGTCATGAAATGGAGGTGATGGGGCATGTCTTAGGTGTGTAATGTGGGTGTGCAGCTTGGGTAGGGGGGTGCCCGGATTTTGTCTGCCTAGGGCAGCACAAAATCAAGATACACCACTGCTGCCCCCTTATTAGTGCTACACATGCAAATAGGGCAGAATAAGGTACTTTATTTGTATTCTTTCATTAAAGCATTTTTAATTACAATGTCAACACTTCTTTCAGTTAAACACAACTTATTTTTTTCCTGACAGTTGTCTTAACATTGTTCTCAAAGCCAAAATTGTACATACCTGAAGAGAGAGAGAGAGACAGACTACCAGACTTCTAGAGAAGAAAAGTTTAATAAAATGATTAGTGTCCTCTTTTAAGTCATGAGACTGACCTGTTCAGTCAGATCATTATTAGGTCACATTATTATATGATTCTATTCATGACTTTACTTGTACACTGGTGTAGGTGTGTTATCCTCCATCTGGCATGTTGTAGAAATGACCAAGCCTGTTTTAGTTAGGAGATTATTCTGATAAGTCACGTAATCCTGAACAAGTAGCTATTTTAGCTACAGGATCCCACAGTATAATTATGCTTTATGGGTATTATGCAAGAGAGAAAGGTCACTAGGATTAAACCTTACTGTGCCAGAGGGATGCAACTAAACCTTGTGCTCTGTGGGTTACTAGACGCAAAGCCAGACAGTAATGGGTGGATGAGGGCCACACAAGGACTAGGCCATCTTGGCTTTGCAGGGTTTAGATTAGCATTATTATTTCAGAGGGTACATGGGAACCAGAATAGTGTGAGGCAAGCTACTCTATTGGACAAAGCAGAAACGGTGCTCAGCCACTTTGGTAAAAGTGATCCAGCAAATCACAAGGAGTAACAAATATAATGCCACGGGAGCAGGCAACTTCCAACTCCTAAAGGATTAATTCCGCAATGCAGCACCGGTGAGGGCAACCAAACGAACAGCGTTCTTTGCCGTGGTAAACAGTATTGAGAATGAAGGTGGAGCAATCAGTGCACTTCTCCAAATGCAGGTAAAATAAATGAAATACGCAGATTCTCTGTAAAATCTTCAAAATGTGTTCCAGATGGTTAAAAGGCAAATATAGGGCCAAGCATAGTCTGTGCTTGGTCCTATATTTGCCCTTTAACAGTCTGGAATACATTTCTCACCGTAATGAAGTTTGCAACAAATATATAAACAAAATACAAATGAGATGTTTTGGTTTTATGAATTGGCAAATGCATTATTAAGCTCACCCAACCTCGTTAAGGCACATTCTCAATAGGGTGAGACTATAACCTCACCTACTATCTAGTGGGCAGTTTTACCAAAACCTTTTTTTATTTTTAAATATATAAATCTTTATTTTATTCAATGTTCGTCATGAATCATTTGGCAAAATTTGACATATTTAACACATTTTGACATATTACTTACAATGGTATACATATAAAATCTATCCAAGAGTATGAAGAAAAGACAAAAAGAAAAAAAAAAATAGAGACAGACATTAAGACGGAAAATGAAGAAGAGAAAGGAGAAGACAGAAAAGAAAAGAAAACATAAAGAAAATATTGCATTCACTACTGTGTGGAGTGCATCCCGAGTATGGACCGACCGTCGCTCTTTAGTATCAACTTCCCATATCTTTCATTATATGTGGACGAGGGATGCCCCTCTTCTAATCTATGTATCAACGTGAGGGGATTTATCCCATTAAGGGATGATGAGCAAGCCAGGGAGACCATCTTTTATTAAATTTTTCAATAGTTCCCTCGGAGAAGGCAATTCCTTGTTCCATCTTATATTGGTACCCGATTTGATTCTTTATCTGTATCCATAGTAGTTGCTTACTTTGGTTCCAATTACGGGCAATTATTATTTTAGTGGCCATCATAATATGGATAAAGATATATTTTTTTTGAAATGTATCAATCTGAGGAACTATATGGAAAAGAGCAGCTTCGATTGTTCTATCAATTTTTGTGTCTAAGATTATATCTACATTCTCAAACACTTCATCCCATAATTTTACCAAGTCCGGGCAAGCCCACCATATATGTCTATGATCTCCTATACTTTGTGAGCATCTCCAGCATAAATCTGAGTTATTTCTATTAAATTTTTTCATGATTTTTGGTACTCTATGCCATCTGTATATGATTTTTATCTGGAGTTCTACGATATTTAAACATTTAGTTGACCTCTTGACATCAATTACTGATGAGTACCAAAGCTTCTCTTCGTATGGCCTTCCTATATCTTTTTCTACCAAAACCTTTTTTAATATGTTGGAGGAGGTGCAATTAAACCTCCTCCCAATTAACTCCTGGACAGACAATGAGGATCCAAACAACCTCAACTATGAGCAAGCAGGGAAAAGAAAAATGTTTTTTTGTTTTTTGTTTACACTGTACAGCCAATCACACTGTATTTACAGCATGCTCACACCTGTTTGGTCAGCTTCATTTTATACATTTAGATTTTTTGAGCCTGTCACTAGTTTAGCGCACCAGCGTTTTTCTTCTCCCTATAAACTATCTATGACTACCTAGATTAAAGCTCCATTTCTTGGGTTAAGGCATTGACATGTCCTTTTGTGACTCTGCCTCCCTACATTGTCCCTGTATTAGGCTTCAGAATTATTTTTTTTTTAACTTTGTTGTTTCTGTTTCATTGTGTTTCTTTTCTCCTTCTCTTCTGGTTATTGAAGGTTTCCATGCCCCATACTGCTCTATTTTGTTTGTAGTGTTGCCATGGGCTATGATACATGGTTAGAACCAGTTAGGACTGTACCAGCAGTCTGAAGGGGATGGGGATCTGATGATACAGCAGAAGCTGTGGCACAGAACAGACATCTCACTTGGACTGGGCAGAGATTAAAAATAAATAAATTACCCTGTAAATTCCTGAGGGGGGCTACAAAATGAAATAGTAAAATATAAGTAATGGCATAAATAATTCACAGGATCTCATTTATTGAATAGACAATCATAGGCGTGCGCACGGGGTGTGCCGGGTGTGCCTGGGCACACCCTAATCAAGCCTCAAAATTGAGGCTCTCTCACCTCCGTGCAGGGCCGTCTTTAACGCGGGGCAAACGGGGCAGCTGCCCTGGGCCCATTTACTCCTGGGGGGCCCCAAGGCAGCTGTCCCGTGGGCCCCCAGCCCCTGCTGCCGCGTTCACAGCGCATTGCGCTTGTGAACGCTTTTTTCCGGCAAGCCGCATCTGATGGATGCAACGGCCGAAAAAAAAAAAAAAAAAAACTGACGCCGGATGTGACGTCGCGTCACATCCGGTTTCTGTTTCCCTCCTCCGTGCAAGAGGGAAGACTGCACGGAGGAGACATCCGGCGGGGGACACGGAGCAGCTTCATGTAAGTACGGGGGGGGGGGGGGGGGCTGGCTGGCACAATATTCCTGGTATCTGACTGGCACTATATTACTGGGTATCTGATTGGCACTATATTACTGGGCATCTGACTGGCACTATATTACTGGGCATCTGATTGGCACTATATTACTGGGTATCTGACTGGCACTATATTACTGGGTATCTGATTGGCACTATATTACTGGGCATCTGATTGGCACTATATTACTGGGTTTCTGATTGGCACTATATTACTTGGCATCTGATTGGCACTATATTACTTGGCATCTGATTGGCACTATATTACTGGGTATCTGATTGGCACTATATTACTTGGCATCTGATTGGCACTATATTACTTGGCATCTGATTGGCACTATATTACTGGGTATCTGATTGGCACTATATTACTGGGCATCTGACTGGCACTATATTACTGGGCATCTGATTGGCACTATATTACTGGGTATCTGACTGGCACTATATTACTGGGTATCTGACTGGCACTATATTACTTGGCATCTGATTGGCACAATATTACTGGGCATCTGATTGGCACTATATTACTGGGTATCTGACTGGCACTATATTACTTGGCATCTGATTGGCACTATATTACTGGGCATCTGATTGGCACTATATTACTGGGTATCTTATTGGCACTTTATTACTTGGCATCTGACTGGCACTATATTACTTGGCATCTGATTGGCACTATATTACTGGGTATCTGACTGGCACTATATTACTGGGTATCTGACTGGCACTATATTACTTGGCATCTGATTGGCACAATATTACTGGGCATCTGATTGGCACTATATTACTGGGTATCTGACTGGCACTATATTACTGGGTATCTGATTGGCACTATATTACTGGGTATCTGATTGGCACTATATTACTTGGCATCTGACTGGCACTATATTACTGGGCATCTGATTGGCACTATATTACTGGGCATCTGATTGGCACTATATTACTTGGCATCTGATTGGCACTATATTACTGGGCATCTGATTGGCACTATATTACTTGGCATCTGATTGGCACTATATTACTGGGCATCTGATTGGCACTATATTACTGGGTATCTGATTGGCACTATATTACTGGGCTCTGGCTGGCACAATATTACTGGGCTCTGGCTGGCACAATATTACTGGGCTCTGACTTGCACAATACTGGGCTCTGGCTGGCACAATATTACAGGCATCTGACTGGCACAATACTGGGCTCTGGCTGGCACAATATTACAGGCATCTGACTGGCACAATATTCCTGGCCTCTGACTTCACACTATTACAGGCATCTGACTGGCATAATATTACAGGCATCTGACTGGCATTATATTACAGGCATCTGGCTGGCACTATATTACTGGGCATCTGTCTGGCACAATATTACTGGGCATCTGGTTGGTACAATATTACTGGGCATCTGGCTGGCACAATATTACTGGCCTCTGACTGCACACTATTACAGGCATCTGACTGGCATAATATTACAGGCATCTGACAGGCACCATATTCCTGGGCTCTGACAGGCACAATATTCCTGGGCTCTGACTGGCACACTATTACAAGCATCTGACTGGCATAATATTACAGGCATCTGACTGGCATAATATTACAGGCATCTGACTGGCACAATATTACAGGCATCTGACTGGCACAATATTCCTGGCCTCTGACTGCACACTATTACAGGCATCTGACTGGCATAATATTACAGGCATCTGACAGGCACCATATTCCTGGGCTCTGACAGGCACAATATTCCTGGTATCTGACTGGCACAATATTATTGGTATCTGACTGGCACAATATTATTGGTATCTGACTGGCACAATATTACTGGTATCTGACTGGCACATTATTACTGGGCTCTGACTGGCACAATATTGCAGGCATCTGACTGGCACAATATTGCAGGCATCTGACTGGCACAATATTACTAGGCTCTGACTGGCACAATATTACTGGGCTCTGACTGGCACAATATTAATGGCATCCGAAAGTTACAATATTACTGGCATCTGAATGGCTCAACAATTATGGCATATGTGTGTGTGTGGGGGGGGGGGGGGTAACATTGCGATGGATGGCAGGATTGCATGCAGGGGAGGGGGCAGGGTCCAGGGGGCCCAAGCAAATGCTTGCCCAGGGTCCAATCACTATTAAAGACGGCCCTGCCTCCGTGCTGCACTGCCGTCTGCCGCCCGAGTTTGTCTCCTAATCCGATCCTTCACTATGCGAGCGGAAGCGCCGCATAGTGAAGGACGGACTTTCTCCTCCCTCAGACCTCCCCTGTAATGTACGCGTTCGCGTACACGCGTTCCGTGACGTCACGCAGAGGCGGCGTCACGGCAACGCAAGGGTGAGGCCCAGCCGCAGTGCCAGAGGAGAGGGTGCAGAGCGGAGCACAGGCACATCGTTTTTTCCCAGGAGGGGTTCTGGGGCGGCCGGCTGGCTGGTAAACTTTAAGTAAGTGTTTTTTTAAGTTAAAAAATGTGAAATGTTTGTTTACATTGCTAAATGCTTAATTAATAAAAAAAAGGTTTTAATACAGTTTTTAAATGTTTGTTTATATTGATAATTATATGAATGCGGGTCTGTATGTAAGTATGCAGAGTGCATTTGTGTATGTGTGTGTGTGTGTATAGATATATAGATAGATATATATCTATCTATATATCTATACACACACACGTGTGCGGGTGTGTGTTTGTGCTTTAGGGTGCACACCCTAATGCAATAGGCTGCGCACGCCTATGTAGACAATACTTTCAAGTCACATGCTCCAGCCCCCGCCAGGCCAGGCCTTTAATGGGGCAGCTTCCAGCACTTTGCTGCTCAGTGCAGCTTTCCTGGGGGAGCTTTATAGAAAGAGCCAATCAGGTGAGACCTCAAATCTCCTGATTGGCTGAGAGTTCAGAAGCCTCCCGTAATTGGCTGAGACCTCCTTCACACGGAGCTCAAAGCATAGAGATGCAGAGAGGTAAGTTAGACGTAGTGTGAGTGAGAGTGTGTGTGTATGTCAGCGTGTGTGAGAGTGTGTGTGTAGGTCAGCATGTGTGAGAGTGTGTGTGTGTATGTCAGCGTGTGTGAGAGTGTGTGTATGTCAGCGTGTGTGAGAGTGTGTGTATGTCAGCGTGTGTGAGAGTGTGTGTGTGTGTGTATGTCAGCGTGTGTGTGTGTATGTATGTCAGCATGTGTGTGTGTATGTCAGCGTGTGTGAGAGTGTGTGTGTGTATGTCAGCATGTGTGAGAGTGTGTGTGTGTATGTCAGCGTGTGTGAGAGTGTGTGTATGTCAGCGTGTGTGAGAGTGTGTGTATGTCAGCGTGTGTGAGAGTGTGTGTGTGTGTGTATGTCAGCGTGTGTGTGTGTGTGTATGTATGTCAGCATGTGTGAGAGTGTGTGTGTGTGTGTGTGTGTGTGTATGTCAGCGTGTGTGAGAGTGTGTGTGTGTGTGTATGTCAGCGTGTGTGAGAGTGTGTGTATGTCAGCGTGTGTGAGAGTGTGTGTGTGTGTGTGTGTGTGTATGTATGTCAGCATGTGTGAGAGTGTGTGTGTGTGTGTGTGTGTGTATGTCAGCGTGTGTGAGAGTGTGTGTGTGTGTGTATGTCAGCGTGTGTGAGAGTGTGTGTATGTCAGCGTGTGTGAGAGTGTGTGTATGTCAGCGTGTGTGAGAGTGTGTGTGTGTGTGTGTGTGTGTATGTATGTCAGCATGTGTGAGAGTGTGTGTGTGTGTGTGTGTGTGTGTATGTCAGCGTGTGTGAGAGTGTGTGTGTGTGTGTGTATGTCAGCGTGTGTGAGAGTGTGTGTATGTCAGCGTGTGTGAGAGTGTGTGTATGTCAGCGTGCGTGAGAGTGTGTGTATGTCAGCGCGTGTATGTGTGTGTATGTCAGCGTGTGTGAGAGTGTGTGTGTCATCAGTGCTGTATTTACCGTGAGGCATCCTAGGCGGATGCCCCCCAGCACTGGGGAAAAAAAAATTTAAAAACATTTTAAAAAAAAAAAAAAAAAAACGCGGCCCTTTAAAAAAAAAGACCGCGCTTGCAGGCAGAGACGGAGGTGAGAAGGGATCGGAAGATCCCCCCTCACCATCGCTCTGCCTGCCAGGCTGCACGGGGAGCCGAACAGGCAGCACAGAGAAACCTCCGTGCTGCCTGTTCGGCTCCCCGTGCAGTGTGCCGACAGTCACGTGACCTGTCGGCACAATCGCCGGGAAGCCGAACAGGCAGCATGGAGGGACCATGCTGCCTGCCTGCCAGGGAAAGGTAAGTGTTGATGGGAGACTGTGTGTGTGTGTGTGTGACTGAGTGTGATGGGAGTCAGACTGAGTGTGATGGGAGACAGTGTGTGTGACTGAGTGTGATGGGAGTCAGAGTGTGTGACTGAGTGTGATGGGAGTCAGAGTGTGTGTGATGGGAGACAGTGTGTGACTGAGTGTGATGGGAGTCAGAGAGTGTGTGTGTGTGTGACTGAGTGTGATGGGAGTCAGAGTGTGTGTGATGGGAGTAGGAGTGTGTGACTGAGTGTGATGGGAGTGTGTGTGTGATGGGAGTATGAGCTTGATGTGAGTCTGAATGATGGGGCATGTCTTAGGTGTGTAACGTGGGTGTGCAGCTTGGGTAGGGGGTGCCCGGATTTTGTCTGCCTAGGGCAGCACAAAATCAAGATACACCACTGTGTGTCATAGTTGCCAACATTTGAAAAAAATTTCCAGGGACATTTTGCAGTTTATCTTCCAATTGACTACACCTCCTTCAAAAACTCCGCCCACTCAATATAATTATCATAATGTAACTCCACCTACTTGTCACAGTGTAGATTATATCACCAAGTTCCCACCAACATTACCAGCATCCTTGGTATACAACAGATACATTCACAGCACAACATCTACATCAGGCAGGTGCATTTTATCACTGTTACATGAAATATAGTAAGACCTGGTGCAGATGGGCTTCAGTCAGAGAGCTGTGTGTACTCCATAAACATACATTAATATGAACCTACCACTTCTACTGGAAGGCCATTCCATCTATCCACCTCCCTATCAGTAAAGTAATACTGCCTGGCCTTATCTTATATACAGCCTTATTAATGATAGCATAATTAAACTCCTTCACTGTATTAACCTCTACCACTTCTACTGGAAGACTATTCCATGCATCCACTACCCTCTCAGTAATGTAATACTTTCATTAGTCCCTGGCCTTATCTTATATCTAGGATAGCCTCATACCTATCCCATGCATGCTTAAACTCCTTCACTGTATTAACCTCTACCACTTCTACTGGAAGACTATTCCATGCATCCACTACCCTCTCTGTAAAGTAATACTTTCATTAGTCCCTGACCTTATCTTAAATCTAGGATAGCCTTATACCTATCCCATGCATGCTTGAACTCCTTCACTGTATTAACATCTACCACTTCTACTGGAAGACTATTCCATACATGCACTACCCTCTCAGTAAAGAATAAAGAGTTTTTAATATTGTATTCAACTGTTATATGTAATAAAAAAAGTTATTGAAAAATTGTTAATTTCTTCTTTTATCCCTTCCTCTGCACCCACGATGCATCTAAAGAACTTAACACAGCACCATACAGCACCCACAGCACTTTGCACCCACACGTTTTGGCATGCCACAGTGTCAATTTGCCCCCCAGAACATACCACAATGTAACTTTGGCCCTGCAGAACACACCACACTGACACTTTGCCTCATAGTTCATGTTATTTTGCCCCACAGAACATGCCACAGCATCACAATGGCTAGAGTCAATTTTCCCATTAATATGCCACTATTAGCCTGGCCATTAATATGCCACAGCCTAATTGCCCAGTAATATTCCCAGCATAATTGCCCAGTAATATGCCACAGTGTAATTGCCAAGTAATATGCCACAGTTTAATTGCCCAGTAATATGCCCAGCTTGATCCCCCAGTAATATGCCACAGTGTAATTGCCCAGTAATATGCCACAGTTTAATTGCCCAGTAATATGCCCAGCCTGATCCCCCAGTAATATGCCACAGTTTAATTACCCAGTAATATGCCCAGCATAATTGCCCAGTAATATGCCCAGCATAATTGCCCAGTAATATGCCCAGCATAATTGCCCAGTAATATGCCACAGTGTAATTGCCCAGTAGTATGCCCAGCATGATCCCCCAGTAATATGCCACAGTGTAATTGCCCAGTAATATGCCACAGATTAAGTGCCCAGTAATATGCCCAGCCTGATCCCCCAGTAATATGCCATGCATAATTGCCCAGTAATATGCCACAGTGTAATTGCCCAGTAATATGCCCAGCATAATAAACCAGTAATATGCCACAGTGTAATTGCCCAGTAAAATGCCACAGTGTAATTGCCCAGTAATATGCCAGTGTAATTGCCCAGTAATATGCCCAGCATATTTGCCCAGTAATATGCCCATCATAATTGCCCAGTAATATGCCCAGCATAATTGCCCAGTAATATGCCACAGTGTAATTACCCAGTAATATGCCACAGTGTAATTACCCAGTAATATGTCCAGCATCATTGCCCAGTAATATGCCACCATTTAATTGCCCAGGAATATGCCAGTTTAATTGCCAAGTAATATGCCACAGCTTAGGTGCCCAGCATAATTGCCCAGTAATATGCCCAGCATAATTGCCCAGTAATATGCCCAGCATAATTGCCCAGTAATATGCCCAGCATAATTGCCCAGTAATATGCGCAGCCTGATCCCCCAGTCATATCCCACTGTTGAATGGCCCAGTAATATTCCACTGTTTTATTGCCCAGTAATATGCCAGTGTAATTGCCCAGTAATATGCCCAGCCTGATCCCCCAGTAATATGCCACAAAGTAATTGCCCAGTAATATGCCCAGCATAATTGCCCAGTAATATGCCCAGCATAATTGCCCAGTAATATGCGCAGCCTGATCCCCCAGTAATATCCCACTGTTGAATTGCCCAGTAATATTCCACTGTTTAATTGCCCAGTAATATGCCAGTGTAATTGCCCAGTAATATGCCCAGCCTGATCCCCCAGTAATATTCCACAAAGTAATTGCCCAGCATAATTGCCCAGTGATATGCCACAGTTTAATTGCCCAGTAATATGCCCAGCATAATTACCCAGTAATATGCCCAGCATAATTGCCCAGTAATATGCCCAGCATAATTGCACAGTAATATGCACAGCATAATTGCCCATTAATGTGCCCAGCATAATTGCCCATTAATGTGCCCAGCCTGATCCCCCAGTAATATGCCAGTGTAATTGCCCAGTAATATGCCCAGCCTGATCCCCCAGTAATATTCCACAAAGTAATTGCCCAGTAATATGCTCAGCATAATTGCCCAGTGATATGCCACAGTGTAATTACCCAGTAATATGCCCAGCATAATTGCCCAGTAATATGCCCAGCATAATTGCCCAGTAATATGCCCAGCATAATTGCCCAGTAATATGCCAAGCATAATTGCCCAGTAATATGCCCAGCATAATTGCCCATTAATGTGCCCAGCCTGATCCCCCAGTAATATGCCAGTGTAATTGCCCAGTAATATGCCAGTGTAATTGCCTGGTAATATGCTCAGCCTGATCCCCCAGTAATATGCCACAGTTTAATTGCCCAGTAATATGCCCAGCATAATTGCCCAGTAATTTGCCATCATTTAATTGCCCAGGAATATGCCAGTTTAATTGCCAAGTAATATGCCACAGCTTAGGTGCCCAGCATAATTGCCCAGTAATATGCCCAGCATAATTGCCCAGTAATATGCCCAGCATAATTGCCCAGTAATATGCCCAGCATAATTGCCCAGTAATATGCCACAGTGTAATTGCCCAATAATATGCCCAGCATAATTGCCCAGTAATTTGCCACAGTGTAATTGCCCAGTAATATGCCCAGCATAATTGCCCATTAATATGCCCAGCCTGATCCCCCAGTATTATGCCACTGTTTAATTGCCCAGTAATATGCCACAGTGTAATTGCCCAGTAATATGCCAGTGTAATTGTCCATTAATATGCCCAGCCTGATCCCCCAGTAATATGCCACAATGTAACTTTGCCCAGTAATATGCCACCAACCTCCTCCCGACTTCCTCCCTGCCCCAGTACTCACCTGCTCCATGTCTCCTCCGTGCACCAGGTTTGTTTTTTTTTCATTAAAGTTTTTTGAAGAAAAAAAACAAAAAACTCCCCCGCTCCGTTCAGTCTGTGAGGTGAGCTCACAGCAGCCTGTGTTAGCATCCGTGTCACACAGCAGTCGCGTGTGGCAGGGATGGCTACAGCAGGCTGATGTGAGCTCACCTCACAGACTGAACTGCGCGGGTCACGTGACGTTGCGCTATGATGTCACGTGACCCGCAATCGCTCTAAAACAGCGCATATTGCCGGGATTGTCCTGGGGTGAGATTTCCCCCGGGACAATCTCGGATTTCATGGGACTGTCCCGGCAAATTACTGGGCAATTATGCTGGGCATATTACTGGGAATTTTTTTTTAATTTATTATTATTTTTTCTCAGTGTGTAGCCTCTAGTTGTCCCAAGGTCCCCTAGGGACAACTAAAGGCTACATACTGAGAAAAAAAAATAAAAAATACAAAAATGCACACCAGTGGCTGGGGTAGGAGGTGGCACCATAAGCTGCTTGCTGTAATACTGGTCTCCCATCCACATTGGTGCAGGTCTCTGCAGCTGTCAGTCATGCTGCATGGAGAGCCAATGACAGGGGTGCCCTGAAGTTATAGCCCCGCCCCTCAGCCCTCCATGTGGCAGCATGACTGATATAAGAGAGTCTGCAGGGGTAGATACTCAGAGACCACAGCTGAGCCTCTGTAACAGGTAGGAAGAGCTTATAATAGCTTTAAGGTACATGGAAGAGTGGGGTAAATCCAGGGAGGTCCCTCCCATTTGTCCAGTCTGAGCAGCTCCTCTGACCAGGCTCTGCTCACATCAACATGGTGACAAGTGGATGGGGCAGAAAAGATAATGGAGGATAAAATGATGTGATAGATGGAAGCAGATTGCAAACAAAATGGGATGACATGGGGCAGAAAAGATAATAGAGGATGAAAAGAGGTGATTGATTGGAGCAGAATACAGACCAAATTGTGACATGGGGCAGAAAAGATCAAATGTAGGTGAAAAGAGGTCACTGACATGGAGGAATAAAACACATAAAATGATGGGGAAAGAGATGGCAAACATGGAGGAATAAAACATATAAAATAATGGGGAAAGAGATGGCAAACATGGAGGAATAAAACATAAAAAAGGGGGAAAGAGATGGCAAATATGGAGGAATAAAACATATAAAAAAAGGGGGAAAGATAATGAAATGTCATGGATTTAGGAATTTGGGTGTTTAGGGAATCTGTTGCTTTGTGTTTATATTGTGTGCTATAGTGTTGTATCTGGTGCTGTGGGGTTATATTGTGTGCTATAGTGTAGGGATCGACCGATTATCGGATTAACCGATATTATCGGCCGATATTCACAGTTTCCTAAATTATCGGTATCGGCATCTAACTTTACCGATAATGCCGATACCGGATTCATTTAACAGCAGATTTGTGTAGAAATTGTTTTTTTTCCCAAAAAATTAAAATGCACGAAATATCGGTATAAGTTATCGGCTATCGGCCTGAAAGTTCACAGGTTATCGGTATCGGTATCGGCTCTAAAAAATCAATATCGGTCGATCCCTACTATAGTGTTGTATCTGTTGCTGTGGGGTTATATTGTGTGCTATAGTGTTGTATATGTTGCCGTATGCTTATATTGTGTGCTATAGTGTTGTATCTGGTGCTGAGAGGTTATATTGTGTGCTATAGTGTTGTGTCTGGTGCTGTGGGGTTATATTGTGTGCTATAGTGTTGTATCTGGTGCCGTATGCTTATATTGTGTGCTATAGTGTTGTATCTGGTGCTGTTGGGTTATATTGTGTGCTATAGTGTTGTATCTGGTGCTGTTGGGTTATGTTGTGTGCTATAGTGTTGTATCTGGTGCTGTGGGGTTATATTGTGTGCTATAGTGTTGTGTCTGGTGCTGTGGGGTTATATTGTGTGCTATAGTGTTGTATCTGGTGCTGTTGGGTTATGTTGTGTGCTATAGTGTTGTATCTGGTGCTGTGGGGTTATATTGTGTGCTATAGTGTTGTATCTGGTGCTGTTGGGTTATATTGTGTGCTATAGTGTTGTATCTGGTGCTGTTGGGTTATGTTGTGTGCTATAGTGTTGTATCTGGTGCTGTGGGGTTATATTGTGTGCTATAGTGTTGTGTCTGGTGCTGTGGGGTTATATTGTGTGCTATAGTGTTGTATCTGTTGCCGTATGCTTATATTGTGTGCTATAGTGTTGTATCTGGTGCTGAGGGGTTATATTGTGTGCTATAGTGTTGTATCTGGTGCTGAGGGGTTATATTGTGTGCTATAGTGTTGTATCTGGTGCTGTTGGGTTATATTGTGTGCTATAGTGTTGTATCTAGTGCTATGGGGTTATATCTTTGCTATGTTGTTCTATCTGTTGCTGTGGAGTTTCAGCTAGAGTTCTGGATATTTATCTGGTGCTGTGGTTTATATCTTGTGTCATGGGGTTTTAGCTGGTACCGTGGGTTAATATCTGGTGTTGTGGGTCTATATCTGGCACAGTGGATCTATATTTGGTGCAGTGAGGCTATATCTAGTGTGGTTGGTTTATATCTGGCACAGTGGATCTATATTTGGTGCAGTGAGGCTATATCTAGTGTGGTTGGTTTATATCTGATGCTGTGGATCTGTATCTGGTGCAGGGTTTATCAACCCTGTGCATGCCTTCACTGATAATGACAAAGCTCCTCCACTTCATGATAACTTGTCAAAAAGAGGCGCGGCGCAGAAAGGATGACGGTAAAATTATGCCCCCCCTGAAAAAAATTCTGCGGATGCCCATGGGTGTGTGTGTGTGTATGTCAGCGTGAGTGAGAGTGTGTGTGTATATATGTCAGCGTGTGTGTGTGTGATGTCTGTGTGTGTGTATGTCAGTGTGTATGTGTCTGTGTGTGTGTATGTCAGTGTGTATGTCAGTGTGTGTGTCAGTGTGTGTGTATGTGTGTGTATGTCAGTGTGAGTGTGTGTGTGTATGTCAGTGTGAGTGAATGTGTGTGTGTATATGTCAGTGTGAGTGAGTGTGTGTGTATATGTCAGTGTGAGTGAGTGTGTGTGTATATGTCAGTGTGTGTATGTCAGTGTGAGTGTGTGTGTATATGTCAGTGTGTGTGTATGTCAGTGTGAGTGTGTGTGTGTATGTTAGTGTGAGTGAGTGTGTGTGTATATGTCAGTGAGTGTGTGTCACTGACTGCCTCTGTGAAGAGGCACACGTGTGACTGCAGGAAGAGCACAGGAAGCATGTACTTCCTGCCTCCTGTGCTCTTGCCCTTAGAAGGGCAGCGCCATCTTGGTCACACAGTGACCAAGATCGTGCATTTTTTTTTTTGTGTTCCTGATTGCCTCGACTTGCGAGGCAATCAGAAACACTTACTGAGCATAGGAAGCGAAAAATTCCTTCCTATGCTCTTTTTTGACACACACACACTCACACACAAAAACTCACACACACTCACAATGACACACGCTCACACTGACTGTGTGAGTGAGTATGTGTGTCAGTGTGTGTCAGTGTGAGTGAATGTGTGTGTGTGTATGTCAGTGTGAGTGAGTGTGTGTGTATGTTAGTGTGTGAGTGTGTGTGTGTCAATGTGAGTGAGTGTGTGTGTCAGTGTGAGTGAGTGTGTGTGTCAGTGTGTGTGTGTCAAAAACGAGCCTAGGAAGGAATTTTTCGCTTCCTATGCTCAGTAAGTGTTTCTGATTGCCTCGCAAGTCGAGGCAATCAGGAACACAAAAAAAAAATGCACTGTGTGACCAAGATGGCGCTGCCCTTCTAAGGGCAAGAGCACAGGAGGCAGGAAGTACATGCTTCCTGTGCTCTTCCTGCAGTCACACGTGTGCCTCTTCACAGAGGCAGTCAGTGACTGCAGGCACACTGACAAGCAGTGGGGATGCTCTGATGAGCACCCCCACTGCCTGGTCAGATCAATATTAACCCTATATTGATCTGACCAGTTAGGATCTGCCTCCCTCTCCTCACATTTTTTTTAGTGAGGGAGAGAAACAGATCAAAGTTAAAAGTAAGTAAAAGTACAAAAAAATAATAAATACACAACACACGAATAATAAAACAAAAAATGTTTTTATTAAAGCAATTCCCTGTGTTTAACCTCTCCCTGCCACTGGTCTTGCGTAAGCAGAGATCGTGCACATCAGCGCATTTACTTTTGCTGTTTGTGCTTTTTTTAGGGGTTAATTTTTTTTGTACTGTAATTTATTACAGTACTACAAAGGCTCTTCTAAGAGTTATTAACCCCTTCTTTGCCGTCTATCACTGCTTACGCAATGATATTGACGCCAAAGCAATTTTTATCGTGTAAAGTATAAATATTTGAGGTTTTTTTTTAAGCTGTCTGAGAGCATAGCGATCAGTAACAGCGAATTAGTGGCAAAGACGGTTTGGCGATTGCTCAATTAAGCTCACCATTCGCCCTGGTCAGATCAAAATTGGTCGGATCAATATTCACAAATATTGATCTGCCTCCCTCTCCTCACTTACATTTTTGTGACGGAAAGAGACAGATCAGTATTAGTGATATAAAATAACATTTTTTTAAATTGTCAGGTTTTATGAAAGTCTTTCACTGTGTATTAACCCCTTCCCTCCCATTCATCACTGTATAAGCTGTAATCTTGCACAGCAACAGTATGTTTTGCTGTCTGCACTGTTTTATGGATTAATTTCTTTGTACTGTAATGTATTACAGTACTAGATAGGCTCTTCTAAGAGCTATTAACCCCTTCTTTGCTCAAGATCACTGCTTACGCACTGATTCTGAGGCTGCGGACTCAGGGTTCGATTTTGACCCTGGTCAGGTTTCTGATACATCATCTAGTGATGTATCGGTGGCTGCTGTGCCCTTGCCACAAGGAGTGATGGGTGTCTACCGTTAAAAAATATATGGTTTGGTGGGGGTAAATTACATTGGCTGGCTTCAAAGATATATCCCATATAGGACACTGACGCAGGTTGACTACATGTCAAACTTCCAAGTTGGAATTTTGAGATGCGCATCTCACAAATTTTGCCTTCTAGCCAAAAAAAAAACAACAAACCTATGCATGGGTGCTATCCCTGTACTCGGGAGATGTTGCTGAACACATATTGGGTTGTTGTTTGGCAGTGACATATACCAGAATCTGAATTCATGCCTGAAGTACAATGCATGTGGAAAATAAACTCCCAAAAAAGTACTACCACAAAATTTTACAAAGGCTGGTGGTAGAATTAGTACATTTACAGTATTAAAATACCACTATTTGAAATACCTTAGGATGTCTATTTTCCAAAAATATATGGTTTGATGGGGTAAAATTCATTGGACGGCTTAAAAAATGTTCCAAATGGAACATGGGCGCAGGCTGACTGCATGTCAAAATTCCAGGTTGGAATTGCGCACCCCCTAAATGTGGCCTTTTAGCCCCAAAATAAACCAACAAACCTATGCATGGGGGGTATCCCTGTACTCAGGTGATGTTGCTGAACACATATTGAGGTGTTATTTGGAAATACCCCTTCACATTTTAAAGTAATGTTTACCTAAATTGCAATCTATGTGAAAAATTAAAAAAAAAATGTTTTTGCTGCAAACTTTGGCAAAGATTGGTGGTAAAATGGCTACATGAAATGGCCCTGTAACATGAATAAAAAAGCACAAAAACATAAAACATGGGCTATTTCTGAACTCAGGACATATATTAGAAACTATTTAGCAGTGTTTTTTTGTTGTCTCTTGTACATGAGTATACGATTTTTGAAATAAAAGTCATAAAAAAATATTTTTTTACATTTTTTTGCCATATTTTATTATTTTTTTTACATCAAATTATATGCTATTATCAAAAGAAAACCCTTCTTATAACGATAAAAACGATTTATAGTTTGTGCGGGTACACTAAATGAGACAGAAATAAATTACTGCAAAACACAAACACCTCAGAAATGTTAAAACAGCCCATGTCACCAAGCGTCGGACATGCCAAAAAAGTCATGTCACTAAAGGGTTAAAGTAACAGAAGTTATCACACGTACAGATTCCCTGGTCATATGTCACAGAGTGCTCACAGGTAGGGGCTACTCTGGAACAGGGCAGGATCCAGACTGTAGCCGGATTGGGAAGGTGCCACTCTGGGGAAGTACCACTATGTGACTGAGCTAGAGAGGGGTGCCACTCTTTGGGGGATACCACTATGTGACTGAGCTAGAGAGGGATGCCACTCTTTGGGGGATACCACTATGTGACTGAGCTAGAGAGGGATGCCACTCTGTGGGGGATACCACTATGGGCAGGGCCGTCTTTAATAGTGATTGGACCCTGGGCAAGCATTTGCTTGGGCCCCCTGGACCCTGCCCCCTCCCCTGCATGCAATCCCGCCATCCATCGCAATGTCACACATATGCCATAATTGTTGTGCCATTCAGATGCCAGTAATATTGTAACTTTCGGATGCCAGTAATATTGTGCCAGTCAGAGCCCAGTAATATTGTGCCAGTCAGAGCCTAGTAATATTGTGCCAGTCAGATGCCTGCAATATTGTGCCAGTCAGATACCAATAATATTGTGCCAGTCAGATACCAGGAATATTGTGCCTGTCAGAGCCCAGGAATATGGTGCCTGTCAGAGCCCAGGAATATGGTGCCTGTCAGAGCCCAGGAATATGGTGCCTGTCAGATGCCTGTAATATTATGCCAGTCAGATGCCTGTAATAGTGTGCAGTCAGAGGCCAGGAATATTGTGCCAGTCAGATGCCTGTAATATTGTGCCAGTCAGATGCCTGTAATATTATGCCAGTCAGATGCCTGTAATATTATGCCAGTCAGATGCTTGTAATAGTGTGCCAGTCAGAGCCCAGGAATATTGTGCCTGTCAGAGCCCAGGAATATGGTGCCTGTCAGATGCCTGTAATATTATGCCAGTCAGATGCCTGTAATAGTGTGCAGTCAGAGGCCAGTAATATTGTGCCAGCCAGATGCCCAGTAATATTGTACCAGCCAGATGCCCAGTAATATTGTGCCAGCCAGATGCCTGTAATATTATGCCAGTCAGATGCCTGTAATATTGTGCCAGCCAGAGCCCAGTATTGTGCCAGTCAGAGCCCAGTAATATTGTGCCAGCCAGAGCCCAGTAATATTGTGCCAGTCAGATGCCCAGTAATATAGTGCCAATCAGATGCCCAGTAATATAGTGCCAATCAGATACCCAGTAATATAGTGCCAATCAGATGCCCAGTAATATAGTGCCAATCAGATGCCAAGTAATATAGTGCCAGATACCCAGTAATATAGTGCCAATCAGATGCCCAGTAATATAGTGCCAGTCAGATGCCAAGTAATATAGTGCCAGTCAGATACCCAGTAATATAGTGCCAATCAGATGCCCAGTAATATAGTGTCAATCAGATGCCAAGTAATATAGTGCCAATCAGATACCCAGTAATATAGTGCCAATCAGATGCCCAGTAATATAGTGCCAATCAGATACCCAGTAATATTGTGCCAATCAGATGCCCAGTAATATTGTGCCAATCAGATACCCAGTAATATAGTGCCAATCAGATGCCCAGTAATATTGTGCCAATCAGATACCCAGTAATATAGTGCCAATCAGATGCCCAGTAATATAGTGTCAATCAGATGCCAAGTAATATAGTGCCAATCAGATACCCAGTAATATAGTGCCAATCAGATGCCCAGTAATATAGTGCCAATCAGATACCCAGTAATATTGTGCCAATCAGATGCCCAGTAATATTGTGCCAATCAGATACCCAGTAATATAGTGCCAATCAGATGCCCAGTAATATTGTGCCAATCAGATACCCAGTAATATAGTGCCAATCAGATGCCCAGTAATATTGTGCCAATCAGATACCCAGTAATATAGTGCCAATCAGATACCAGGAATATTGTGCCAGCCAGCCCCCCCCCCCCCGTACTTACATGAAGCTGCTCCGTGTCCCCCGCCGGATGTCTCCTCCGTGCAGTCTTCCCTCTTGCACGGAGGAGGGAAACAGTCACCGGATGTGACGCGACGTCACATCCGGCGTCAGTTTTTTTTTTTTTTTTTTTTCCGGCCGTCGCATCCATCGGATGCGGATTGCCGGAAAAAAGCGTTCACAAGCGCAATGCGCTGTGAACGCGGCAGCAGGGGCTGGGGGCCCACGGGACAGCTGCCTTGGGGCCCCCCAGGAGTAAATGGGCCCAGGGCAGCTGCCCCGTTTGCCCCGCGTTAAAGACGGCCCTGACTATGGGACTGAGCTAGAGAGGGGTGCCACTCTGTGGGGGATACCACTATGTGGCCGAGCTAGAGATGGGTCACCAGTTTGTGGGAGCGCCACTCTGTGGGCAAGCGAGAGAGAGATGTACAAGGCACAGGTATGCAAAACAAAGGTAGGAATGAGCATAGGTAATAAGCAAGACCAGAGAATAAAGCAAAAGCAGGAGCGAGCATATAAAATAAACAAGCGAGCAAAGCAAATGTATGCTGAAATAACTGGAACAGCTTGGATGAGCCTGCAAACTGGGTGAAGCCTAACAATATCTGTCTAGCTACCAAGGGGTTAAATCATCTGACACTGCCTAGATCTGTCTAGCCACCCAGAGGCGTCACTAGGGTTGTTGTCACCCCCCTGGATTTCCTCCAATACCATGCCAAACAGATTCCCTACTAATGCCAGTCAGATGACCCATTAAATATTCCACATACAGGAGCCCCACAAATTATGTCACACACAATAATAATATGCCAGTATTATTTTGCCGTTAATAAGCCAGACAATTTGCCTAATATGCCAGTAATATTGTGCCATTCAGCTGCCATAATTATTTTGCCATTCAGATGCCATAATTATTGTAAATTTCAGATGCCAGTAATATTGTGCCATTCAAATGCCATTATTGTGCCAGATACCAGTAATATTGTGTCAGTTGGATGCCAGTAATATTGTGCCAGTCAGATGCCAGTAATATTGTGCCATTCAAATGCCAGTAATATTGTGCCATTCAGATGCCTGTATTATTGTGCTATTCAGATACCAGTAATATTGTGCCATTCAAATGCCAGTAATATTGTGCCATTCAGAGCCCAGTAATATTGTGCCATTCAGAGCCCAGTAATATTGTGCCATTCAGAGCCCAGTAATATTGTGCCATTCAAATTGTGTCGTTCCAGCGCTCGTTTTCTTCCTCCCTCCTCCCCCGGTACTTACCGCCTGGTAGCTGCTCTGTGTCCCCGGACACTTCCTCCGTGCAGTCTTCCCTCCTGCACGGAGGAAGGAAACACCAGACGCCGGATGTGACGTAATGTCACATCCAGTCATCGGTGTGGTCCGCACCCCCCTCGGGACGCCACTGTAGCCACCCAAGAGATTAACTCCTCTGATACGGACTATAACTGTCTAGCCATCCAGGGGTTAACTCATCTGACACTGCCTATATATGTCAAGCAATCACTGGTCACATTAGGTGCCCCCCCCTTTGATAGTTTATCAATTAATCTGTGATATCCAGCGGATGCAGACCCTGGCTTTTAGTCACATATTAATTGACAAACTATCAGGGGGTCCAAATTATTTTCAGTAAGGGGCTCTGAAATTTCTGATGTCGGCCCTGTGTGTGTGACTGAGACGGTGTGTTTGTGTGTGAGAATGTGTGTGAGACAGTGTGTTTGTAAGACAGTGAGTGTGTGTGTGTGTGTGTGAATGTGTGAGAGACAGTGTAATTTGTAAGACAGTGAGTGTGTGTGTGTGTGTGTGTGAGAGAGAGGGAAGGTGCGTGAGAGAGATAGACGGTGTGTGAGAGAGAGACTGTGCGTGTGAGAGAGACGGTTCGTGTGTGAGGAAGAGACAGTGAGTGTGTGTGTGAGAATGTGTGTGAGACAGTGTGTTTGTAAGACAGTGAGTGTGTGTGTGTGTGTGAGAATGTGTGTGAGACAGTGTGTTTGTAAGACAGTGAGTGTGTGTGTGTGTGAGAGACAGTGTGTGTGTGTGCAGGGCCGGCCTTAAGTGTTCCGGCGCCCTGTGCGGGCTTCCCACGTGGCGCCCCCCCGTCTCTTTCACCCCCCTATGTTTGTGTATCTCTCCCTTCCCATGTTTGTCCCTTTCCTCTTCCTTGCCATGTCTGTCTCTCTCTCTCTCCCTGTGTTCTGTCTCTTTCCCCCCGTCCCCTGTTCTGTCTCTCTCCCCCCCGTCCCCTGTTCTGTCTCTCTCCCCCCCCCCGTCCCCTGTTCTGTCTCTCTCCCCCCCCGTCCCCTGTTCTGTCTCTCTCCCCCCCCGTCCCCTGTTCTGTCTCCCCCCCCCCGTCCCCTGTTCTGTCTCTCTCCCCCCCCGTCCCCTGTTCTGTCTCTCTCCCCCCCCCCGTCCCCTGTTCTGTCTCTCTCCCCCGTCCCCTGTTCTGTCTCTCTCTCTCCCCCAGTTCTGTCTCTACCCCCTGCCCCTTTTCTGTCTGTCTCTCTCCCACCGCTCCCCTGTTCTGTCTCTCCCCCCTCCCCCTGTTCTCTCTCTCTAGCCCTGTTCTCTCTCTCTCCCCCCTCCCCCTGTTCTCTCTCTCTCCCCCTCCCCCTGTTCTCTCTCCCCCTCCCCCTGTTCTGTCTCTCCCCCCTGCCCCTGTTCTGTCTGTCTCTCTCTCCCCTCCGCCTGTTCTGTCTGTCTCTCTCTCCCCTCCCCCTGTTCTTTCTGTCTCTCCCCCCTAACCCCTGTTCTGTCTGTCTCTCTCTCCCCTCCCCCTGTTCTGTCTGTCTCTCCCCCCTAACCCCTGTTCTGTCTGTCTCTCTCTCCCCTCCCCCTGTTCTGTCTCTCCCCCCTAACCCCTGTTCTGTCTGTCTCTCTCCCCCCTAACCCTGTTGTCAGTCTCTCTCTCCCCTCCCCCTGTTCTGTCTGTCTCTCTCCCCTCCCCCTGTTCTGTCTCTCTCCCCTCCCCCTGTTCTGTCTGTCTCTCTCTCCCCCCCTAACCCCTGTTCTGTCTGTCCCCCCTAACACCTGTTCTGTCTGTCTCTCTCCCCCCCTAAACCCTGTTCTGTCTCTCCCCCCTAACCCCTGTTGTCAGTCTCTCTCTCCCCTCCCCCTGTTCTGTCTGTCTCTCTCCCCTCCCCCTGTTCTGTCTGTCTGTCTCTCTCCCCTTCCCCTGTTCTGTCTGTCTCTCTCTCCCCCCCTAACCCCTGTTCTGTCTGTCCCCCCTAACCCCTGTTCTGTCTGTCTCTCTCCCAGCCTAAACTCTGTTCTGTCTCTCTCCCCCCCCCCCCCTTCCTTACCTGTGCCTTTTCAGGTGGATCCAGGGAGGGGGCGGAGCTAACCGGCACAGCGGTGTAGCTCCACCCCCACCCCGGGAAGCAGAGCACAGTCTGCATTACGGGGAGCCATGGGCAGCAAGAGAAGGTGCTGCTCGGGCTCCCCATGCTTAATGCAGGCTCCATGCTTAATGCAGGCATGGGGAGCCGAGCAGCACTATCTCATGCTGCCCGGGGCTCCCCGTGAAGCAGACTCTGCTCTGCTTCCCGGAGTGGGGGCGGAGCTACAACGCTGAGCCGGTTAGCTCCGCCCCCTCCCCGGACGAAGCAGAGCATGCCGAGCAGAGGGCTGGTGAGGGGGGATCTTTTGATCTCCCCCAGCCAGTGCCTCTACCGGCATTTTTTTTTTTTAAACTTTTTTTTTTCTTTTTTGGCGGGCGCCCCCTGGGGTGTTGCGCCCTGTGCGCTTGCACAGGTCGCACACCCCTAAGGCCGGCCCTGTGTGTGTGTGTGAGAGACAGTGTGTTTGTAAGACAGTGAGTGTGTGTGTGTGTGTGAGAGACAGTGTGTTTGTAAGACAGTGAGTGTGTGTGTGTGTGAGAGACAGTGTGTTTGAAAGACAGTGAGGGTGTGTGTGTGTGTGAGAATGTGTGAGAGACAGTGTATTTGTAAGACAGTGAGTGTGTGTGTGAGAGACAGTGTGTTTGTAAGACAGTGTGTGTGTGTGTGTGTGTGAGAGACAGTGTGTTTGTAAGACAGTGTGTGTGTGTGTGTGTGTGTGAGAGACAGTGTGTTTGTAAGACAGTGTGTGTGTGTGTGTGTGTGTGTGAGAGACAGTGTGTTTGTAAGACAGTGAGTGTGTGTGTGTGTGTGAGAGACAGTGTATTTGTAAGACAGTGAGTGTGTGTGTGAGAGAGACAGTGTGTTTGTAAGACAGTGTGTGTGTGTGTGTGTGTGTGAGAGACAGTGTGTTTGTAAGACAGTGTGTGTGTGTGAGAGACAGTGTGTTTGTAAGACAGTGTGTGTGTGTGTGTGTGTGTGTGTGAGAGACAGTGTGTTTGTAAGACAGTGAGTGTGTGTGTGTGTGTGAATGTGTGAGAGACAGTGTAATTTGTAAGACAGTGAGTGTGTGTGAGAGAGAGGGAAGGTGCGTGAGAGAGATAGACGGTGTGTGAGAGAGAGACTGTGCGTGTGAGAGAGACGGTTCGTGTGTGAGGAAGAGACAGTGAGTGTGTGTGTGTGTGTGTGTGTGTGAGAATGTGTGAGAGACAGTGTATTTGTAAGACTGTGTGTGTGAGAGTGAGAGAGACAGTGTGTTTGTAAGACAGTGAGGGTGTGAGAATGTGTGAGAGACAGTGTATTTGTAAGACAGTGAGTGTGTGTGTGTGAGAGAGACAGTGTGTTTGTAAGATAGTGTGTGTGTGTGTGTGTGAGAGACAGTGTGTTTGTAAGACAGTGTGTGTGTGTGTGTGTGTGTGTGAGAGACAGTGTGTTTGTAAGACAGTGAGTGTGTGTGTGTGTGTGAGAGACAGTGTATTTGTAAGACAGTGAGTGTGTGTGTGAGAGACAGTGTGTTTGTAAGACAGTGTGTGTGTGTTTGTAAGACAGTGTGTGTGTGTGTGAGAGACTGTGTTTGTAAGACAGTGAGTGTGTGTGTGTGAGAGAGACAGTGTGTTTGTAAGACAGTGAGTGTGTGTGTGTGAGAGAGACAGTGTGTTTGTAAGACAGTGAGTGTGTGTGTGTGAGAGAGACAGTGTGTTTGTAAGACAGTGAGTGTGTGTGTGTGAGAGAGACAGTGTGTTTGTATGACAGTGAGGGTGTGTGTGTGTGAGACAGTGTGTTTGTAAGACAGTGAGGGTGTGTGTGTGTGAGACAGTGTGTTTGTAAGACAGTGAGGGTGTGTGTGTGTGAGACAGTGTGTTTGTAAGACAGTGAGTGTGTGTGTGTGTTTGTGAGACAGTGTGTTTGTAAGACAGTGAGTGTGTGTGTGTTTGTAAGACAGTGAGTGTGTGTGTGTGTGTGTGTGTGTGTGTGTGTGTGTGGCTTTTAGTCACATATTAATTGACAAACTATCAGGTGGCCCGAATTTTTTTCAGTAAGGGGCTCTGAAATTTCTGATGGCGACCCTGTGTGTGTGACAGAGACGGTGTGTTTGTGTGTGTGTGTGTGAGAATGTGTGTGAGACAGTGTGTTTGTAAGACAGTGAGTGTGTGTGTGTGTGTGTGTGTTAGACAGTGAGTGTGTGTATGTGTTAGACAGTGAGTGTGTGTATGTGTGTGTTAGACAGTGAGTGTGTGTGTGTGTGTGTTAGACAGTGAGTGTGTGTATGTGTTAGACAGTGAGTGTGTGTATGTGTTAGACAGTGAGTGTGTGTGTATGTGTTAGACAGTGAGTGTGTGTGTTAGACAGTGAGTGTGTGTGTGTGTGTGTGTGTGTGCACGCACGTGAAAGATAGTGTCATAGTTGCCAACATCGGCCATGTTTCCAGGGACACACATTTGTTCCACATGCTGCAGAAAAGAGCATTCTGTCTGTGTGTGTATATCCATCCTACATACTGCTGGTCTGCACTTTGCATGCTCTGTCTGCAGCATGTGGAACAAATATGTGTCCCTGGAAACATGGCTGAAGTTGGCAACTATGTAGTGTGTGTGTGTGTGTTTATGTGTGAAAGACAGTGGGCATGTGTGTGTGTGTGTGTGTGAGAGAGCCCATCTGGGCTCTAGCCCCAGATCATTTGAAGACCTAGCAACACCACTGCTCCCAAGTGATAAAATATACAGATAAAAGGGGAGGGGGAATCAAGAAGGCGCAGTAACAAGTTGAACCTTAAAAATATAAATACACAAACACTAATAGTGTGATACAATTTTAAACAATGTGATATTATTTAAGGTTCAACTTGTTACTGTGCCTTCTTGATGCCTTGAAAAGACCTGTGGGTGCTCTGGAAAGACCTAAGGATGCAATCCGTGTGCTTGGCAAGTCCTGTGTGTGTAATCTTGGTGCTCTGACAAGACTTGTGGGTGCAAGCTGAGTGCTGTGTGAAGTTTCATGGGTACAAGGTGGTGCTGTGCCAAGTTACATTACAATTTTAAAGCACAAAGAAAATGGTGATGTGCTATGGATCTGGCATAGTGATGATTTAAAGGGACACTCCAACCAAAAAATAAAAATGTTTTTTTATTTTTTTTGTATTGTTATGTGACTGTAATTAATAAAAATATTTAACTAAACAAGTGTGACTGTGTGCCACCATTTTGTAAAATAGTGAGTGCCGCCCCCCAGTGACTTTACAGCACTAGTATCTCACTTTGGGGCTCTGGACACAGAATTCTGATCATAGACCTGCACTGAATGGGAGGGTAATGTAACTATTACATCAAAAGAGGGGGGATTTATGATGCTGTTTGATCAGGTCAGTCTCCTCTCTTTGTGTTGGAAGGCAGGTAAAAAAAATTGAACACAGCCACCCAGTCCTGCCCACTATGATACACAGGAGCCAGTAAGAGAGTAGGGGAGTATTTTATGATATCAGTCTGTGGCCACAGTTGTAAAGTGAGACTGGCTGGAAGATTTTGGATGATGTCGCATCAGGGGAATTATTCACAAAATGGAGCCAGGAGATAAAGACCTAATTTTATTTTTCCTTTTATATGCAATAAAATCAATCATATAAAAAAAGAAACAGTGGCATATGATTTAAATATGTGTTTTGTATTAAATGACCAGGTTTTCTAGTTACATTGTATGTAAGTGGTAGTGTTCCTTTAATGGGCATTTGAAATTAGCGATATATCTGCACCTGAATAACTAGGCAGAGCTGAATTATGCTAATTATGTGGGTTGGGCAGTATGGGTCCCTAGAAACATTTTTAAAATGTGTGTCTCAGGAACAGAGCTATGCCTGCAGGGATAATATAAACTACAATTCCCGGCATGCATTACTGCAGAGCAGCCTTTCCTGAGTGGCCGGAATCAAGATATTGGAGAACTCAGCAGCTGCGCATGTTCCCAGAGCAGCAAACACTTGGCTGCATAGGTAAGGAGGTCTGTCCCTGGGCCTACTGCCCTTCACACCATTCTGGAAAAACATGAAATGAATAGCACGGAGAACATTTACTGACAAAAGAAGATCTGGGCACCTATTTGGGTTAAAGGCACTGTGTCCCCTAAACATTGTTTGTACTGTGAGTGTAGAGAATAAAAAAATTATCTATATATTGTATTGATAAAATTGCAGTCAAATGCCTAAATTAGGAGAAAATGTTGGTTTAAATGGGTCTGGAGTCTCCTGCTTATGACATCACTTGTGTTGCCAACATTGGCCATGTCTGCAGAAAGAGCATGCAAAGTGCAACCCAGCAGTATGTAGGATGGATATACGCACAGACAGAATCTAATTAATTAATCAGGGTGGAGATCTCAAAGGACCTACCATGATTAATTGGATTGTGTCTGAGTGTATATGCATCCTACAGATTGCTGGGTTGCACTTTGCATGCTCTGTCTGCAGCATGTGGAACACATGTGTCCCTGGAAACATGGCCGATGTTGGCAACTATGCTTGTGGCATGATATGCAAATTAGACCTTTCCCATTCTACAGCAGTTAATGTTGCACATCAGGCTGGAGTTCATTGGCCAGCCCTGATAAACCCCTCTCCTGCAGTTCAGGCACTGCTCTGTAGCCCTTTTGGAAGCTCCATTCCTCCGGTCGCTGTGTATTTTGGTTGTTGTGCTTTATTGTGTTGTACAATTTATCTTTGTGTTGTGTTAATGGGCTCATGAGCACCTGGCAGGGAGGGGGGGACTTGCCCGTTCCTCCCCCTGGAACTTCCATCAGACGGCAAATCACCTTTTTTTCTAGAGAGCTGGTCGGGCGGTCAGCAGGGGGTGAGAGGCGATACACCTGTCATAGGCCTGGCTGCCTTGGGATTGCCCAATTAGATCTCCCTGCACCAGCCCCCTGCCCGTGAGCAGGCAGCGTGAAGTCTGTGTGCTGCCCAGGCTCCCTGTGCATGCCTGAAGTAAGAGTGCCGGGGGTAACATCACCTACCGGCACTCAGACTTCGGAGTACGAGAAGCAGCATGGTAGGAAGTCTGTGTGCCTGGGCAGCGTACAGACACTATGCTGCCTGTCACTAGACATCAGGGAGCTGAGGATGCTGACTGGGGTAAGTTGTGGGTTATGGGGTGCATTGTGGGTGATGGGACATGTCCTGGGTGTTCAATGTTGGGGATGTTGGGGCGTGTGTTAGTGCATGTAGTGGGTGTGAAATTTGAGGGATGGGGTGTGTAATGGGTGTGCAATGTGAGGGATGGGGTGTGTAATGGGTGTGCAATGTGAGGGATGAGGCGTGTAATGGGCGTGCAATGTGAGGGATGAGGCGTGCAATGATGAGGCGTGCAATCACCAGGGAAGGTAGAAAAACAGGGGAGTGCAGGAGGAGCACTACACACCAACGTGTTCACTTTTCAGACCACCATGACTGACTGGGGCACTGGGGTGTTCACACCACACCCACGTGTTTTGTTGACTACAACTCGCATGCCTTTTCAGCCAGCCATATTATTGGAGATCATAGGATCTGTGGTCCGCTGTGTGACTGAGCAGTTCGGTTTTTTTTCTTTGATCGTGGGATTTGTAGTTAACTTTAGAGTGAGTCAGTGGGGAGTCTGCACTACACACTAACCATATACCCTACATGTCATCTTGACTTCCAAAGCTAATCTTTTACCAGCCTGCCGGTATAATGCTGGCTGGGTGACAAACCTAACTACATGCACTATGCTATATCCACCAACGTTTTTTGTTGAGTGCAATTCCCATTATCTCCAGCCAGTCATATTGCTGGCTGAGCATCAAGCGATTTGTAGTTCAATCTAGTCTGGGCATTGGGTTTGTCAGACTGCAGCCCCTGTGATATGCAGTTATCAATGTCGTTGGCTGAGCATCATAAGAATTGTAGTTAACTGTAGGCTTGGGCAGAGGTGGCTAATCATTGCCATCTCAGCTACTGTAAACTAAAGTTACTGTGATGCTGAGGATCATGCTGGCTGAGCATCATAGGGGCTGTGGTTTACAACCGCTGGGATGAGGGTAAGAATCTACACCCTCGATACTGCGTACTCATCATAACATTGTACTAGAAATGTCAAAACACAGAGTTTATTTCTATAGTGCTAAGGTGTTAAGGGTCACCCTCTCCTTGAGATATGTTACACAAAGATCCAGTCTCTTCACACCCCCATTCTCTGCCCCACAGCAGATGCTAAATCCATTGGTGCCCGTTAAGCCAAAAATTCAGTGCCCCTTCCTCCCCGGCTAAAAATGATCGCACCTGTTAAAATAAGTTCTATATGCTCTCCCTGTGTCCCCCACTCCTTCCCATTAAATTGGGTAGGGGGGGCTGCCGATCTGCGCCTGTTGCCATTGAATCGCACATTTTTCCGATCCGGATAACATGCGCTACTACAGATATAACGGAAGGCATTGAATCTAGTCAAACGTGTCACTAACGGACACATCCTACATCAATTAGGGAGGTGTTCGGAGAAAGGGATACATTTTTCCTGTGAATGGGCTATAGCTCTCGTGTTATTGTACAGTGGATATATTCTTACATGCTTTGTGGTGTGTAATTGTTTAACCCCTTAGTGACATGACCTTTTGACCTTGTCTTTCCCTTGGTGACTGTTAGGTTTGCAATGGATATTTTGGAACACAACCGCAGGTGGCTAAATTGAGCCTACCTCTTTAACCCCTTAGTGACCGAGTGCTATGTTGCATTTGACGTGCCTTGAAGACCAGAATTCCATTATTTTTGTCATACGTTTACTGAACTGTGAATTTCTTTCTTTGTGTTCAGTCCACCCACACTACATATGATATCATTTACTATTAAAAAAATATAAAATATGCCATAAAAACACTTTTTCCAACTTTGACCTGATTTTTTTTTTTACACAATTACAAATGGTAAAAAAAGACCCTGTCTATATATTTCTACTATTTGTCCTGAGTTTAGTAATATCAATGTTTCCTTGTTTGTCTGTTTTATTTCACGTAATAGGGCAATAAACAATATTAGTGTTTTTTTTTTTTTGTTGTTTTCTAACCATTTTCTTCTACAGTGATTTTTTTTTTTTTTTTTTTTTTTTTTAACCCGAACCCTAAATTTACCCGGATCCGAAGCAGCCTCTGAGAGTAGCTACAGACATGTAGAGTTGCGCTGAGGAGCGCAACACTACATGAAAATGGAGGACGTATATATATGTCCTCATGGTCCTTAAGGACCATGCTTTTCAGGACGTATATATACGTCCATATGCGTTAAGGCAGGGCTTGACAAATTTAATTTGATTTTAGGAGCCAGAAATTTTTTTTAGGAGCCAGACAATCACGCAAACAAACACAATTCATAAACACACACGCCTACTTCACATATATACAAACACACCTACTTTACATATACCCATATATCCAAACACCTCACACACACCTACTTTACATATACCCATATATCCAAACACCTCACACACACCTACTTTACATATATACCCATATATCCAAACACCTCACACACACCTACTTTACATATACCCATATATCCAAACACATCACACACACCCCTACTTTACATATACCCATATATCCAAACACATCACACACACACCTACTTTACATATACCCATATATCCAAACACCTCACACACACCTACTTTACATATACCCATATATCCAAACACCTCACACACACCTACTTTACATATACCCATATATCCAAACACCTCACACACACCTACTTTACATACTTACATATATACAAACACCTCACACACACCTACTTTACAATACATACAAACACACACCCACCTCACACAGTCTTTTTACTTGGGGGTTTCTTCTTGATGTGTCCCCCCTCCCTGCTGCTTTACCTCACTGCAGGGGAGGGGGACATTCATGCTGCAGCTGATCTCCGTTGGTCGGCTTGCTGAGTGCCAGGATGTCACGTGATGACACCCGGCACTCAGACACGCGTTGCGCGAGGGGGCGGAGCTTGCAGTCTGTGCCATCGGCACAGACTTTACCCCCTCGCGCTGCGGAAAAATCAGATGGCAGCGGCAAGGGGACCATGAGGCTGACAGCACCCAGGCGCCAGGTCTAATTTCCTGGTCGCCATGGCGACCTGGCGCCTGGGGTTTGTCGAGCCCTGCGTTAAGGGGTTAAGGATTTCCAGGCAAATGTAACAGTTTTCAGCAAGCAGGTTTTGCAAGAGATTAGCATGCAGGTTTTGCAGGTAATTAGCAAGCAGGTGATGCAATAGTGGTTTGATCAGAGTGAATACTTTATGCAACAAATGGATAAATGGAAAGGATTACCTTAACATGCACAGGATGATTCTGTTGGTTGAAATATAAATATATAAAGATAATTGCTTTAGAGGTTGAGAAAAGTCCATAAGTAATCCAGATCAAAATGGGTTGGTGATTAAAGCAATTCCTGGTCCAAAGGAAAATAGGTCTGTAAGAATGGTGAAACAAATCCGGGTCCAAGGGCAATAGAAGTCGGTACACAGAAGATCTTTATAAGTAATAAACTGGAGCTAAGAAGGCACTTGTACTGTTCAGGACAAAATAACTCGGCAACTAACTTGTTGAGTGACTCCCCTATAAGGCGAGGGAAGATTGTGTCACAGAAAGAGGGCGGAGCCTGTGATGAGTGAAACTGGAAAGAACTCCGAGGGAAAATGGATGGGTAAGTCCTGATCGTGACAAGGGACATTTCTGGGGTGTTTAGCTTCTTCTTTCTCGCATACTGTACCCACACAAATTATATGTTGTGTTTATCTGTTACAAATGTTCTTTGTCTCCATAAATGCCATATTTCTTCCATAAGAATTATTAATCGATCTTAGTGTCTTGCTGAATAACCATCCGAAAAACAAACTTCAAATTCTTTTATTCAAATCCATAGAACCAATAACACAGCAATGCTTAAGGTGTTCTTAGTTGTGATGTTATAATGTATTGGATACAGATCAGAATTTTGCAATAGTTTTTAATACCTCTATAAAGTTAAACACTCCTTAATTTATGGTAATACAAGGAGGCGTGTATATATGATTATAAAATTGTTAGTATATGGGATGTGGCTTTAGCATCCATTTTGTTTATAGTGAAAGCCAAACGTTGTAATTATTCTTGGACGGGAAAAATCTAACAAAGGACCTATGTTTTAAAGGAAAGATATACTGGTATGGCCTCTTAATGTCAAAGGTGAAGAAAAAAACCTAGACCATCTGGCTAGAGAAATATGATACTTAATTGTAACCACATGTGGTGGCCATCATATACAATGGACTCATGATATAGGAACATCTCTTGGGGGGGGAAGGGGGGGTCTACATTCCATTGAATGCTAGTAGAATATCTTTCATTGCTTTAGTACCAAATATGATGAACTTATAAAAAAACATCAAATATTGAATTATATATTTCAAACCCTCCTTTGATAATTTTTAAATCAAGAATATTGAATATTAATTATCATATAGAGAAAGATACATTTTTTTCATGATACCTTATAATCATGAAATTTGATCATACCAGATATTGCATCCTCAGAGATGTCTGCATGAACATTCACAATAATCCACATTACGAGCCTTACAATATTTGGCCAATGTATCTCTACTTTTGCAACCTAGAGTATCTATATCTTGGGCACTTATTGTACCTAAAATCATTAATAACCGTGTCATTGTTATTATCCTGTACAATTACAAACATTTTACATAAAAACAGAAAACAAAATCCCTTTGATTTAGTCCATGAAATAAAGTTCTCCTTGGGTCAATAAATCTACATACAACTTTTTTCATTGATTATTCCCATCAGTTACTTTTAACGGCAAGCATTTGTTATTTAGTGAAACTGCTGCTCCAGTATGCACTAATAAATATCTGTAACATCCCTTCTAGTGTTCCATAAATGTATGGTCATACATCTTCACCCAGAGATGTGTTCGCAAGATAGACAAGGGAACAACTATTACTTCTTATATTCATATTCCCTTCTTGGAAGACGGCCTTCATTTATATCTAATTGCTGCTTTCACCTTTTATCAGTTTGACTTAATTTGGGCTAAGTACAGTAGGAGCTAGAACCATAAGATCAGGTTCCACTGCTGCCATACCCTGTACATTACTCTTAGCTGGCAGAAAGCCATTGTCTTAACCTTTAATCAGGTTTACATTTCCCCATAATTATAGGACAATAATCTTTCCTTCACATTTCTTTCTTGTATATTTTAGGATTACTCTGATTTAACCCTGTAATATATGTCTTGGGGTGGGGCCAAATTAGTTAAATTACTCAGGGATTTTATCCACCCTGTATAGTCTCATTGTTCTTATTTATATCTAATTCTGATCATTTTTACCAAATCACTAAATACATATTTGATAGGAATCAGGCCTGTAGAAATATCTATCAAACAATATATCAGTAAAAGCAAAAATGTGTTAGTTCCTATATTTTACGATATTATAATGATGTCATATTCTCTAATTTAGAATTATTCTATTTGCGATACACAGTAACACTTTGTGCTATTCCTTGGACTAGCTGAAGTGTCAGTGATCAGATTACATGCTTTGTCCACTTATTAGCACAACATATGTTTTCTTTCTAAAAAGAGTATAAAGTGGAAATACCGTATTTGCTCGATTTATAAGACGAGGTTTTTTTCAGAAAAAAAAATCTGAAAACTACCCCTCGTCTTATAATCGAGGTCTTCTTATAATCTGACCTCAAATTGAGGTCAGATTATAAGACATGGATCCAGGTCCCCAGCAGAGCTGCAGGGGACCTGGATCCCCCTCTCTAGCAGCAGGGGATGTCTGCGCAACGAGCGCAGACTCCCCTGCTTCCGCCCGGCACGACCACCGGGGCTTCTGTGAAGAAGCCGGGTACTTCCGCTTTCGTCACAGAAGTGCCGGGCGGCAGCAGGGGAGGTCTGCGCTCATCGCGCAGACATCCTCTGCTGCCCCACTAGACACCAGGGACAATCGGGCAGCTGGGGGATGTCTGCACTATACGTGCAGATATCCTCCATGCTGCCCGACACGGCAGACTATTATGACGGACAGCTGTCCGTCATAATAGGCTGCCGTGTCGGGCAGCATGGAGGATGTCTCCAAGTATCGTGCAGACATCCCCCGGCTGCCCCCACTAGCCACCATGGATCAAGGTAAGGGGAAGGGAGGGAGGGGGGGCAGAGAGACAGGGGGAGGGAGGGAGGGGGGCAGAGAGACGGAGGGAGGGAGGGGGGCAGAGAGACGGGGGGAGGGAGGGAGGGGGACAGAGACAGGGGGAGGGAGGTTGGCAGAGAGACAGAGTCAAGTGGAGGGAGGGGGTTAAGAGACAGAGACAATGGGAGTGAGGGGGTTAAGAGACAGAGACAAGGGGAGTGAGGGGGTTAAGAGACAGAGACAAGGGGAGTGAGGGGGTTAAGAGACAGAGACAAGGGGAGTGAGGGGGTTAAGAGACAGAGACAAGGGGAGGGAAGGGGTTAAGAGACAGAGACAAGGGGAGTGAGGGGGTTAAGAGACAGAGACAAGGGGAGGGAAGGGGTTAAGAGACAGAGACAAGGGGAGGGAAGGGGTTAAGAGACAGAGACAAGGGGAGGGAAGGGGTTAAGAGACAGAGACAAGGGGAGTGAGGGGGTTAAGAGACAGAGACAAGGGGAGGGAAGGGGTTAAGAGACAGAGACAAGGGGAGGGAAGGGGTTAAGAGACAGAGACAAGGGGAGGGAAGGGGTTAAGAGACAGAGACAAGGGGAGGGAAGGGGTTAAGAGACAGAGACAAGGGGAGGGAAGGGGTTTACATATGAATATATACAAGTTTAACTTTTTTCCTATAGGGTAGTCTTATATTCAGGCTTTTAGTTTTTTTCCTAATGGAATATCCAAAGTTTGGGGGGTCGTCTTATAATCAGGGTCGTCTTATAATTGAGCAAATACGGTAAACATTCTTCACCACATTACATAACCATCAAATCTAACAAGAAACCAATCTCCACCTTCTATAGCCTGTACTTTTCCATAAATTTTTTCCTTTATCTTCCAGTACAGCTATCTACTTACTCTTAACCCATTCACTAACTACATAACTTTTTAACCATCTCATTATCAACCTCTGTTTCTGTAATTTCCACAATATGAGTCTCACCTCCCAGATTTACCTGTATCTGCAGTTTTTATACAATTAATAACATATCTAATTCATCCATGACATCGTTTTTCTAGCAAACTTAAGTTGGTACCATTTTATTTTCATTACTTTTAAGATCTTGTATCATCCTTGTCAATATTGCTCTACATTTCTTTCTGTTACTTCAGCAATTATTGAAAAAAATTAGTTTTCTTTTCATTTATGTTTTTGCTAGTGAAACATCAAATGTAATCTCTCTTCTGTTAATAACTTTTGAAGAGTTTTACTTGAGACTGCAGTTGTTCTTATAACAACACATGTACTTTGCAGTTTTTTCAGTAGCTTATCCTTTCTTTGCCTTGATGTCAAACATACATGGCAATCACTAGTTTTCTCACATTGACACAATTTAACCATTGCTTTGCTGGTTTCAAGAAAACATTTTTCTAATAATATAACGTTGTGACTTTCCTTTTTCGTAAAGGCAATAAATGCGTGTGCACCCATATAACATATAATCTTGATAATTTTAAACATTTTTAATAATTTTTAAAAATTTTTAAAAGCACCTAGCTTAGATGAAAAAATATTGGAGATTTAGTCACAATATATGGCCATATTTTGCTTAGCCCACCACTACGCCAAAGTACTCCAAACTTGGTGAGTCCTATCTCTAACTACTTACTTGGAATGAATCTCTCTGACAATCTGTCTTGAACTAGAATTCTAGTTAAAGACAGATTGTCAGAGAGATAAGGTATAAAAGACACATACCGTTCACAAAATATCTTTTCTCTGCAGCTGTGCACTTCTACAGAAATCAAATAATCTTCCCGATATGTCGCTTGTTCTTGAGATTCTTTTCGGTAACAAAATACTCTTGTTTGAAACCAAAGTGATTTTGCTTCTGTAAAGCACCGATTAAAAAGGAATTCGGATTCAGTCTCAATTCTTTATCTTATTTTCCGAGTCCAATATTGGAACAAACAACCACGTTCGAACGATTTTCCTGTTCAGCTCACCTAAGCCTTGATCCTTGTAATTCAATAGTTGAAACAGCCTTTTCTTGGAGAGTTGTTCTTGGAGAATTTTTTTCAATGTGATGGAACATTCATCATATGTTCAAACCCTTTTGTATCCGGTTTTTAACACTCGTAGTAGAGAATCAGCTCAAATAGTTCTTTATCTTCTGTATCTTGCAGCTTGAAGGATCTTTTAGTAATTCAGTAATAATTCTGAATATCTATTGCCCGCATTCTCCACCATTTCTGTTACAAATTTTCTTTGTCTCCATAAATGTCATATTTCTTCCATAAAAATTAATAATCAATCTTAGTGTCTTGCTGAAAAACCATCCGAAAAACGAACTTCAAATTCTTTAATTCAAATCCATAGGACCAATAACACAGCAATGCTAAAGGTGTTCTTAGTTGTGATGTTATAATGTATTGGATACAGATCAGAATTTTGCAATAGTTTTTATACCTCTATAAAGTTAAACACTCCCTAATTTATGGTAATACAAGGAGGCGTGTATATATGTATATGATCATAAAATTGTTAGTATATGGGACGTGGCTTTAGCATCCATTTTGTTTATAATGAAAGCCAAATGTTGTAATTATTCTTGGACGGGAAAAATCTAACAAAGGACCTATGTTTTAAAGGAAAGATATACTGGTAAAATAGTGATGTTTTTTTGTTTTTTCCAACAGTGACTTTGACCCCAACCTGAACCCTAAATTTAACCCTTAATTTATTCTAATTTTAATTTAATTGTAACCCTATCCTTTATGCTAACCCTAACAATTATTCTAACCCTAGAATGAAGTCTTTTTTTTTTTTCTTTCTTTCTTTTTTTATTGCAATGTTGCTGACTGCCTCTAGGGACAGTCAAGCAGCTGCATCAGAGCAACGGAAATGATACCCCCCCCCCCACTTCCGGTTCTCTACCCACAAGAGGACAGCAGCCATATTGGAGGAGTGTGCCGAATATTTCGGTGCCTAATGCCTCGACATCTAGGCAATAGAGCAGCACCGTCAGAGCGTTTTTACCATCGGTGAACGCGAAAACGGCTCGTTCCTCCGCTGGACATGCCAGGCACGTCCATTGTCGCAAAGGGGTTAAAGGGACTGTGTCAACCTCAGCATTGCTTATACTGTGAAGGCAGAGACTAAAACAAATATTAAAAATGATCTGTACATTGTGTTGGCAGCATAGTAAGCAAATGCATGAAAGAGGAGAAAGATATGTCTTAAATGTCTGTGGAGTCTCCTGTTTATGACATCACCTTGTGGTTTGATATGCAAGTTACATCTTTACCACTACAAAATAGTTAATTTGCATATCTCACCACAGGTGATGTCATAAGCAGGAGACTCCACAAACAAGAGAAAGCTATAGGTTTTAAATATATTTTGTGCATTTATTTTCAACTCTCTTCTAACACAATGTATAGATCAGTTTTCATTATTTTGTATTCTCTACGTTCACTTTTTAATGAGAATTGACCCATAGAAAACAATGCTGTGTTTTTTTTTTTTTTTTTTAAATTTACTTTTAATGGTAAACCTGCTCTTGACTCCTTCTAGATCTGCCTCCTACTCCAGCACCATCAGACATGATCAGTCTCACAGTCACACCGGAGATTGCCCTGGTAGATGAGCCAGTGAGGATCCAAGCCTGTGGCCTACCCCCACAAGAGTTTATTACCCTGAGAGCCTGGGTGAAGGATGAGAAGGGCCACATATTCCACTCCCGAGCTTTTTATCAAAGCGACTTAGATGGGAAGGTGGATCTCGATCACTCTGAGGCCACAGGAGGAGACTTTCAAGGAATTCATCCCATGGGCCTGTTCTGGGCTCTAAAACCAACCATCCCCTTCCTAAGGTTGATAAAACGTGACGTGATGGGGAGCCCATTTTATATTCACCTGGAGCTTTATACTTGCTTGGTCCTTGACCTAAATCCTGAAGATGTTCCGGCTGCCAGTAAAGTCCTGGAAAGATGGTTCTCCGCTCCTGGAGTCCAAAGGTTTTCTATCAAAGAAGGCCGAGTCCGGGGGACTCTCTTCCTTCCTCCAGGTAAGGAAAGCTACCTAGATTTTATTTTTCTCTCTAACTCTGGCTAATATTCCTGGTTAGCCCAGTGACCTATAGACCTTTTGGATATAGGAAAACATATATATTTTAGATAATATAAAGGAAAGCAAAAGTAACAGTTCTATCTTTTTATTTTTTCACTCAATTTGGTTTCCTGAAGCTAGTCATCCAATGTGTGGCCCTTTGCACAGTGCCAAGGTGTGCCCCAACTGAATTAGTTACCCATGTTCTCATTAGTTCTTGTAAATATGCAGTTTTGTTTGAATAAAGTTGATTTTAATTTCCGTTTCAGAAATGTAAGTGTTTTGGACAGCTTAAGTTTTACTGCTAATAAAACTTTTTATTTTTTTTATGACTAGCAAACAATTCTTAACATCACTGTAAATATCCTTAAAGGGACACTTGTGCTTCATTAGAAAAAAAAATAGTGGCCCTAGTCTGAGGATAGGCATGCATCTTTTTAATGGAGTGTACCTGTGACTGGCAGGCAGGCAGGCTGGCTAGATCACTTCTGCTGATCCCATGTCCATTGATCTACGTGAATGATCCAATTGAGCACTGTTACAGAATAAATTGGCTGTTCTCTAAGCTTACATCCTTTCATCTTGCATTCCTCAGGTAAAGGTCCCTTCCCAGGAGTCATTGACATGTTTGGGGCTGTTGGAGGTTTACTGGAGTTTCGAAGCAGCCTCCTGGCCAGTCGTGGGTTTGCATCCCTTGCCCTGGCTTATTTTGCTTACGATGATCTTCCATCATACCTGACAACAGTGGATCTAGAGTATTTTGAAGAAGCTGTTCAGGTTCTTCTGAGGAACCCAAAGGTACGTAGTATAGAGCAGGGTTAGGAACCAACACTGTTCATGATGGAAAAGTTATGGATGTTCTATGGACTGTCACAGACGCAATATGCGAAGATCACCCCTGAATCCAGTCCAGCTTTAGGGATGATCGCTGCATTCCGGCCATTTCAGTTCCCCATACATCCCCCAAATTTAGGGGGGCTAGTAGCTGTACCACAACCCAATAATAAACGGGGCTGGGAACTGTACGTTCCTAGCCCCTAAAATAATCACTGGGCAAGTAACCCTGACCCCCACCCAAATAAAAAATGAGGTAGCCCGGCCCCCCGCCATCAGAAATGGGGCTCCCAACACCCTAAAAAATACATTGGGATCGAGGTCTACCTGCAACCCCAACGTAAAATTAATTCAGACCCCCAGATGGACTGGGGGCTGCCGATTTGCCCCCACATCCCATTAAAAATATAAATGCCCCCTCGTGGCCAAAGGGCCAGCTCGACATTCAACTCCTTATTTATCCCAGATGTGCCCCGAATCATTTCCGGACTTCGGGTCAATCATTTCGGCCCTGATGTTTGGTCTATAATGAGTAGGCATGTGCAAATGTTAGGAACTTACACAGTGTTTTCCCGCTCTTTAACCCCTTGACGACAAAGGACGTGCCAGGCACGTCCTGCAGTGAATGAAGCGGTTTTCGCGATCAACGATCGCGAAAACCGCTTTAACAGTGCTGGTCTATTGCCTCGACATCAAGGCAATAGCCAGCACCGAAATTTCTATTTTGGGACCCCCACGATCGCCCCAGGGAGCGATCGTGGGGAGCCATATTGACGGAGCATGCTGCTCCGTCAATATGGCTAAGCCCTCTGCCGGTCTGAGCTTCGGAAGTGAAAGTAACTTCACTTCCGTCGCTCTGAATATGCTACTTGACTGCCCCTAGTGGTAGTTTAGTAGCATTGCAATGGAAAATATTTAAAATACATATTTAATTAATTAAAAACAGGTTATTTAGCTAAATTAGCCTATAGGGTTAAAATTAAATATTTTTTAGCATAAGGGATAGGGTTAAAATTAAATTAAAATAAAAAAATATTAAGGGATATAGTAAGGATTAGAGTTGGGGTTAAATTTAGTGTTAGGGTTAAATTTGGGGTTCGGGTTGGGGTCAAAAGGTCAATATAGGAATAAACAAAAAACACTTTTTGGTTTTTGCCCCATAACTCGCAAAAAATACCGAAAAATATGGAAACATGCATATTTTTGAACTCGGGAGAACATTTAGAAACTATTTAGAAGGTGTCTTTTTTTAATGATTTTATTTGTGTAAATTATATTTTAGGTCAAAGTTAGAAAAAGTGTTTTTTTTTTTAAATTTTTCATCATATTTTATGATTTTTATTGTAGTAAATTAAAAGATATGATGAACATAATGGTATCTAATGAAAGCCCTTCTTATGACTATAAAAACAACATATAATTTGTGTGGGTACTGTATGTGAGAGAAAAAAAAATTACAGCTAAACACAAACACCCTAGAAATGTCAAAACAGCCATTGTCACCAAGGGAAAGTCAAGGTGAAAATGTCTTGTCACTAAGGGGTTAAAAAAAGGTAGTCCCACACTTCAATCCTCCGATCTCAAACCTTGCTGGGCATTCAAAGCCCCAAAATAGCAGGGAGACGGATTCTTCAAATAGTATATGAGCCGGTGTTAAATAATATATTTTAAATAAGTGACAGACCAGGTTAGACGGACACTTCCTGCTGTTTTTCATTAATTATAATGAGTAGGCCCCATAGGCAGCTCCAGCTGCTGCAGACTAAAGGTCCGATGATGTTCAGCCGGTCAGAGAGCAGTCTAAGCTCTGCATTGTCTCATTCATAGTTCATGGGAGGTTGAAGGCCTGATGTCTATCCCCAATTGTTTGGCTGGAATCCAGAGAATTAAAGGGGCAGATCCATTATATCTAGATGGGCACTGCAGGGTGACATGTAAAAAAACAAAACAAAAAACCTCCTTTTCAGGTTTTTTTTTTCCCTCAACCCTGCTCTGAAAAACTGCCTATTTAATTTGTAAGAGTTACTCTCTTGTACCCAAACCCATCTTCTTGTGTCGCACCACAGCACAAAAAGGTGGTGTAAACCACGCATCCCTGCATTACAAGCACTTGAAACCGCTGAGGTTAATTCCATCCCTTTCTCAGAGGGGAGCATGAAAACTGCTGCAGAGGGATTTAAAGGTCCCGGTGAAAATACTTCAAAAGTAAAACTACAGGCGAACTGTAAATTGTTTTAAAGTAAAAATAAGTGCATTTGACATATATGCATAACATACAGTATATAAGTGAATAGGCCATAGAGTGCCAGTGAACGTGTGCTGGAATCTATCAATTAGAACCTTACTAATTTGTTTTGACTTGTATGGAGTTTGATGTATATTTTGTTGGTTACAGATATTGGGAGATGGAGTGGGGGTGGTAGCTGTGTGCAAAGGAGCAGAGATCGCACTGTCTATGGCTACATATCTGCCCCAGGTTAAAGCTACAGTCTGCATCAATGGAACCAATGCTGTCCATGGCAACACACTGACCTACAGAGACGTGTACATGAGAGGGATCCCATATCAAGTTGAAAGAATTCTGGTGAACGATATTGGAGCCTTCGAGCTGACACACATAATGCCAGATACAACAAAGCCAGAAAATCAAGACTGTGTACTTCCCCTGGAGCAGGCCAGAGGAACCATCCTTTTCCTAGTCGGAGAACAAGACCGGAATTACGACAGCTTGAGGTTTGGCAAAGAAGCCTTGGCCAGGGCGACCAAGTTTGGTAGGAAGGATGTTCACGTGCGTTCCTTCCCGGGAGCGGGGCATCTTATTGAACCTCCGGGGTCTCCTTTCTGTCCGGTGTCACAATCCCCTTTTTTCCCCCTTCCTTTGATGTGGGGAGGAGAGCTGGTACCACATTGCAGAGCCCAGGAAGTCGCCTGGAAGGAGTTGCGGGACTTCCTCCGAACTAATATAGAGCGCCCAGAGCAGAGTAAGCTTTGACAACAAGCACCAGGGAGTCCACTGCAACCAAGAGATACAGTAACTTAGGGGACCAGGATAAGAGAATCGTTCACACCCTACCAAGCCAGTAATTACAGTGTCGTGTATAATATTTTCAGATCTCTTTTTTTTTGTTTTGTTATTGACATCATTCAGAGGTGGCGATGATCTATTTTTATATAGAAGTCTACTAACCTTTTTATCGCAGACTATCAAACGTAACAAAATGGGAAGCAAAGGAAGGGACATTTGGAGTGTGACCAAAAAGCACTCTGCTATTCCCTTCAGTTACCATCCTACCATCACCAATAATAATAACAAAATACTTTACCAAGAAAAGAGTCTGTAGTTTCCAAGGATGTGACGATGACCCCCACTTTATGGCACTCATTTTATCGACCTACGAGTCACTTACATTTAGTGCCCTGTCTGTACTTGATTGCACTGAACCTTTTAGCCAGGAATACAGCCCTGCTTACTCACCAAATGTATATCTATGGGCTTTATTCATGAAAGAGAGACTTGCAGGGAATGTCACCCTTAAGGCTAAAGTAGCCGAGTTGGAATAATAATTCCTCCAGTCAGCTGAATTGGAGAATGTTTCTAACTCTGTTATGTTGGCCTTAAGTTTGCCATTGCCTTCTGAATTCCCTGCAATTCTCTCATTCCTAAATAAAGCCTTATGTACAAAGATCAGCCCCTCCATCCATCATTAAACTTGCAGCTCCTTTTTCCTGGATCCTTACCCCATGTAAGTGTGGTTACTGTGTGTAATGTGTTGTGTTACATGGATGCTCTCTTTGTAACCATTTAAAAAAAAATGTATTTTGTAATTGAATACACAGTGTCTTTTTTTCTATGTATGGGGGGGAGGGGGCGCAACAGTTTTACCCTTCAGTCAGATCCATACAACATCTGACATGAGATTCAGCACATGTTCTAATCAGCAGCATCACACAGCATCTCACTTGTACCCACATTGCCAGTGTCCTCTTCTCTGATTAGTCGGATCTGTACTGACTGTAGAATGACTAAAATGGCTGCTCCATCCCTAGGCCTTTTTTACGTTTTTTACAGTTTGTAATTGCATTTTTCAGGTCAAAGTTAGAAAAAATGTTTTTTCATCATATGCTTTGATTTGTTTTTAATATAGTTAATTATATGATATAATGAACACAAATCCCTATTTATGGTGATAAAAACAGTATATAATATGTGTGGGTAAATTAAAGGAGAGAGAGGAAAATTAGCTGTGCATTATGATGAATGTAGCTAGAATGATGACTGCATGTCACATAATACAGTGGTGTATCTTGGTTTTGTGCTGCCCTAGGCAGACAAAATGTGGATACCCACGACATGCCCCATCACCCACGTTGCACAACCAGGACATGCCCCATCACCCACGTTGCACAACCAGGACATGCCCCATCACCCACGTTGCACAACCAGGACATGCCCCATCACCCACGTTGCACACACATTAAATGGCCCATCACCTCCATTACAGCTTTTTTTTTTTGCATTTTGTACCGTCCCTTAAAAGGCATAAAAGGCAAGTGCCGCTCTAGGCCTTGTACTAAATACAGCGCTGGCTAGACCTGTGGGTGCAATCTAGGTGCTCTGGCAAGACTTGTCAAGCACGGGGGTTGCTGCAAGGTGGTGCAATGGTAAGGGATGTGGGGGCAATAATTAAAGTGCAGGAGAAATGGATATGGGGGAAAGTATAATGGCCATGCTATTGCCTCCATAAACAAAGGTTCAGCTGTCACAAAACATTCATGCTTATTTAAAAGGGCAGACTTTTTTTTTATGGTAAAAATGACCTTACTGAGCACTCTCACGTGTACAGCTGTATCGGGGGTGGACATCTTGGGTCAGATGAAGGAAGATCTGACTTTTTTAACTTAGGATTCTAAGCAACATGTCTGCCCCCTAGTACTGTATTTACTGTGAGGCATCCTAGGCGGATGCCTAGGGCGGCAAATTTTGGGGGGCGGCAGCGCCCCCCAGCACTGAGAAAAAATAAATAAAAAAATAAATAAAAAAAAAAAAGACCGCGCTTGCAGGCAGAGACGGAGGTGAGAGGGGATCGGAAGATCCCCCCTCACCATCGCTCTGCCTGCCAGGCTGCACGGGGAGCCGAACAGGCAGCACAGAGAAACCTCCGTGCTGCCTGTTCGGCTCCCCGTGCAGTGTGACATGCGCGCTGACGTCATACGCGCGCCCGGTCACGTGACGCTGACGTCATACGCGCGCCCGGTCACGTGACCTGTCGGCACAATCGCCGGGAAGTCGAACAGGCAGCATGGAGGGACCATGCTGCCTGCCACTAGCCACCAGGGAAAGGTAAGTGCTGATGGGAGTCAGAGTGTGTGTGATGGGAGACAGTGTGTGTGACTGAGTGTGATGGGAGTCAGATGGTGTGTGATGGGAGTCCGTGTGTGTGACTGAGTGTGATGGGAGTATGAGCTTGATGTGAGTCTGAGTGTTATGTGTGATGGGGGGGTCATGAAATGGAGGTGATGGGGCATGTCTTAGGTGTGTAATGTGGGTGTGCAGCTTGGGTAGGGGGGTGCCCGGATTTTGTCTGCCTAGGGCAGCACAAAATCAAGATACACCACTGCTGCCCCCTTATTAGTGCTACACATGCAAATAGGGCAGAATAAGGTACTTTATTTGTATTCTTTCATTAAAGCATTTTTAATTACAATGTCAACACTTCTTTCAGTTAAACACAACTTATTTTTTTCCTGACAGTTGTCTTAACATTGTTCTCAAAGCCAAAATTGTACATACCTGAAGAGAGAGAGAGAGACAGACTACCAGACTTCTAGAGAAGAAAAGTTTAATAAAATGATTAGTGTCCTCTTTTAAGTCATGAGACTGACCTGTTCAGTCAGATCATTATTAGGTCACATTATTATATGATTCTATTCATGACTTTACTTGTACACTGGTGTAGGTGTGTTATCCTCCATCTGGCATGTTGTAGAAATGACCAAGCCTGTTTTAGTTAGGAGATTATTCTGATAAGTCACGTAATCCTGAACAAGTAGCTATTTTAGCTACAGGATCCCACAGTATAATTATGCTTTATGGGTATTATGCAAGAGAGAAAGGTCACTAGGATTAAACCTTACTGTGCCAGAGGGATGCAACTAAACCTTGTGCTCTGTGGGTTACTAGACGCAAAGCCAGACAGTAATGGGTGGATGAGGGCCACACAAGGACTAGGCCATCTTGGCTTTGCAGGGTTTAGATTAGCATTATTATTTCAGAGGGTACATGGGAACCAGAATAGTGTGAGGCAAGCTACTCTATTGGACAAAGCAGAAACGGTGCTCAGCCACTTTGGTAAAAGTGATCCAGCAAATCACAAGGAGTAACAAATATAATGCCACGGGAGCAGGCAACTTCCAACTCCTAAAGGATTAATTCCGCAATGCAGCACCGGTGAGGGCAACCAAACGAACAGCGTTCTTTGCCGTGGTAAACAGTATTGAGAATGAAGGTGGAGCAATCAGTGCACTTCTCCAAATGCAGGTAAAATAAATGAAATACGCAGATTCTCTGTAAAATCTTCAAAATGTGTTCCAGATGGTTAAAAGGCAAATATAGGGCCAAGCATAGTCTGTGCTTGGTCCTATATTTGCCCTTTAACAGTCTGGAATACATTTCTCACCGTAATGAAGTTGGCAACAAATATATAAACAAAATACAAATGAGATGTTTTGGTTTTATGAATTGGCAAATGCATTATTAAGCTCACCCAACCTCGTTAAGGCACATTCTCAATAGGGTGAGACTATAACCTCACCTACTATCTAGTGGGCAGTTTTACCAAAACCTTTTTTTTTTTTTAAATATATAAATCTTTATTTTATTCAATGTTCGTCATGAATCATTTGGCAAAATTTGACATATTTAACACATTTTGACATATTACTTACAATGGTATACATATAAAATCTATCCAAGAGTATGAAGAAAAGACAAAAAGAAAAAAAAAAAATAGAGACAGACATTAAGACGGAAAATGAAGAAGAGAAAGGAGAAGACAGAAAAGAAAAGAAAACATAAAGAAAATATTGCATTCACTACTGTGTGGAGTGCATCCCGAGTATGGACCGACCGTCGCTCTTTAGAATCAACTTCCCATATCTTTCATTATATGTGGACGAGGGATGCCCCTCTTCTAATCTATGTATCAACGTGAGGGGATTTATCCCATTAAGGGATGATGAGCAAGCCAGGGAGACCATCTTTTATTAAATTTTTCAATAGTTCCCTCGGAGAAGGCAATTCCTTGTTCCATCTTATATTGGTACCCGATTTGATTCTTTATCTGTATCCATAGTAGTTGCTTACTTTGGTTCCAATTACGGGCAATTATTATTTTAGTGGCCATCATAATATGGATAAAGATATATTTTTTTTGAAATGTATCAATCTGAGGAACTATATGGAAAAGAGCAGCTTCGATTGTTCTATCAATTTTTGTGTCTAAGATTATATCTACATTCTCAAACACTTCATCCCATAATTTTACCAAGTCCGGGCAAGCCCACCATATATGTCTATGATCTCCTATACTTTGTGAGCATCTCCAGCATAAATCTGAGTTATTTCTATTAAATTTTTTCATGATTTTTGGTACTCTATGCCATCTGTATATGATTTTTATCTGGAGTTCTACGATATTTAAACATTTAGTTGACCTCTTGACATCAATTACTGATGAGTACCAAAGCTTCTCTTCGTATGGCCTTCCTATATCTTTTTCTACCAAAACCTTTTTTAATATGTTGGAGGAGGTGCAATTAAACCTCCTCCCAATTAACTCCTGGACAGACAATGAGGATCCAAACAACCTCAACTATGAGCAAGCAGGGAAAAGAAAAATGTTTTTTTGTTTTTTGTTTACACTGTACAGCCAATCACACTGTATTTACAGCATGCTCACACCTGTTTGGTCAGCTTCATTTTATACATTTAGATTTTTTGAGCCTGTCACTAGTTTAGCGCACCAGCGTTTTTCTTCTCCCTATAAACTATCTATGACTACCTAGATTAAAGCTCCATTTCTTGGGTTAAGGCATTGACATGTCCTTTTGTGACTCTGCCTCCCTACATTGTCCCTGTATTAGGCTTCAGAATTATTTTTTTTTAACTTTGTTGTTTCTGTTTCATTGTGTTTCTTTTCTCCTTCTCTTCTGGTTATTGAAGGTTTCCATGCCCCATACTGCTCTATTTTGTTTGTAGTGTTGCCATGGGCTATGATACATGGTTAGAACCAGTTAGGACTGTACCAGCAGTCTGAAGGGGATGGGGATCTGATGATACAGCAGAAGCTGTGGCACAGAACAGACATCTCACTTGGACTGGGCAGAGATTAAAAATAAATAAATTACCCTGTAAATTCCTGAGGGGGGCTACAAAATGAAATAGTAAAATATAAGTAATGGCATAAATAATTCACAGGATCTCATTTATTGAATAGACAATCATAGGCGTGCGCACGGGGTGTGCCGGGTGTGCCTGGGCACACCCTAATCAAGCCTCAAAATTGAGGCTCTCTCACCTCCGTGCAGGGCCGTCTTTAACGCGGGGCAAACGGGGCAGCTGCCCTGGGCCCATTTACTCCTGGGGGGCCCCAAGGCAGCTGTCCCGTGGGCCCCCAGCCCCTGCTGCCGCGTTCACAGCGCATTGCGCTTGTGAACGCTTTTTTCCGGCAAGCCGCATCTGATGGATGCAACGGCCGAAAAAAAAAAAAAAAAAAACTGACGCCGGATGTGACGTCGCGTCACATCCGGTTTCTGTTTCCCTCCTCCGTGCAAGAGGGAAGACTGCACGGAGGAGACATCCGGCGGGGGACACGGAGCCGCTTCATGTAAGTACGGGGGGGGGGGGGGCTGGCTGGCACAATATTCCTGGTATCTGACTGGCACTATATTACTTGGCATCTGATTGGCACAATATTACTGGGTATCTGATTGGCACTATATTACTGGGCATCTGATTGGCACTATATTACTGGGTATCTGACTGGCACTATATTACTGGGTATCTGATTGGCACTATATTACTGGGTATCTGATTGGCACTATATTACTGGGCATCTGACTGGCACAATATTACTGGGCATCTGATTGGCACTATATTACTGGGTATCTGACTGGCACTATATTACTGGGTATCTGATTGGCACTATATTACTGGGCATCTGATTGGCACTATATTACTGGGCATCTGATTGGCACTATATTACTGGGTTTCTGATTGGCACTATATTACTGGGTTTCTGATTGGCACTATATTACTTGGCATCTGATTGGCACTATATTACTTGGCATCTGATTGGCACTATATTACTGGGTATCTGATTGGCACTATATTACTTGGCATCTGATTGGCACTATATTACTTGGCATCTGATTGGCACTATATTACTGGGCATCTGACTGGCACTATATTACTGGGCATCTGATTGGCACTATATTACTGGGTATCTGATTGGCACTATATTACTGGGTATCTGACTGGCACTATATTACTGGGTATCTGACTGGCACTATATTACTTGGCATCTGATTGGCACAATATTACTGGGCATCTGATTGGCACTATATTACTGGGTATCTGACTGGCACTATATTACTTGGCATCTGATTGGCACTATATTACTGGGCATCTGATTGGCACTATATTACTGGGTATCTTATTGGCACTTTATTACTTGGCATCTGACTGGCACTATATTACTTGGCATCTGATTGGCACTATATTACTGGGTATCTGATTGGCACTATATTACTGGGTATCTGACTGGCACTATATTACTTGGCATCTGATTGGCACAATATTACTGGGCATCTGATTGGCACTATATTACTGGGTATCTGACTGGCACTATATTACTGGGTATCTGATTGGCACTATATTACTGGGTATCTGATTGGCACTATATTACTTGGCATCTGACTGGCACTATATTACTGGGCATCTGATTGGCACTATATTACTGGGCATCTGATTGGCACTATATTACTTGGCATCTGATTGGCACTATATTACTGGGCATCTGATTGGCACTATATTACTGGGTATCTGATTGGCACTATATTACTGGGCTCTGGCTGGCACAATATTACTGGGCTCTGGCAGGCACAATATTACTGGGCTCTGACTTGCACAATACTGGGCTCTGGCTGGCACAATATTACAGGCATCTGACTGGCACAATACTGGGCTCTGGCTGGCACAATATTACAGGCATCTGACTGGCACAATATTCCTGGCCTCTGACTGCACACTATTACAGGCATCTGACTGGCATAATATTACAGGCATCTGACTGGCATTATATTACAGGCATCTGGCTGGCACTATATTACTGGGCATCTGTCTGGCACAATATTACTGGGCATCTGGTTGGTACAATATTACTGGGCATCTGGCTGGCACAATATTACTGGCCTCTGACTGCACACTATTACAGGCATCTGACTGGCATAATATTACAGGCATCTGACAGGCACCATATTCCTGGGCTCTGACAGGCACAATATTCCTGGGCTCTGACTGGCACACTATTACAAGCATCTGACTGGCATAATATTACAGGCATCTGACTGGCATAATATTACAGGCATCTGATTGGCACAATATTACAGGCATCTGACTGGCACAATATTCCTGGCCTCTGACTGCACACTATTACAGGCATCTGACTGGCATAATATTACAGGCATCTGACAGGCACCATATTCCTGGGCTCTGACAGGCACAATATTCCTGGTATCTGACTGGCACAATATTATTGGTATCTGACTGGCACAATATTATTGGTATCTGACTGGCACAATATTACTGGTATCTGACTGGCACATTATTACTGGGCTCTGACTGGCACAATATTGCAGGCATCTGACTGGCACAATATTGCAGGCATCTGACTGGCACAATATTACTAGGCTCTGACTGGCACAATATTACTGGGCTCTGACTGGCACAATATTACTGGCATCCGAAAGTTACAATATTACTGGCATCTGAATGGCTCAACAATTATGGCATATGTGTGTGTGTGTGGGGGGGGGGGTAACATTGCGATGGATGGCAGGATTGCATGCAGGGGAGGGGGCAGGGTCCAGGGGGCCCAAGCAAATGCTTGCCCAGGGTCCAATCACTATTAAAGACGGCCCTGCCTCCGTGCTGCACTGCCGTCTGCCGCCCGAGTTTGTCTCCTAATCCGATCCTTCACTATGCGAGCGGAAGCGCCGCATAGTGAAGGACGGACTTTCTCCTCCCTCAGACCTCCCCTGTAATGTACGCGTTCGCGTACACGCGTTCCGTGACGTCACGCAGAGGCGGAGTCACGGCAACGCAAGGGTGAGGCCCAGCCGCAGTGCCAGAGGAGAGGGTGCAGAGCGGAGCACAGGCACATCGTTTTTTCCCAGGAGGGGTTCTGGGGCGGCCGGCTGGCTGGTAAACTTTAAGTAAGTGTTTTTTTAAGTTAAAAAATGTGAAATGTTTGTTTACATTGCTAAATGCTTAATTAATAAAAAAAAGGTTTTAATACAGTTTTTAAATGTTTGTTTATATTGATAATTATATGAATGCGGGTCTGTATGTAAGTATGCAGAGTGCATTTGTGTATGTGTGTGTGTGTGTATAGATATATAGATAGATATATATCTATCTATATATCTATACACACACACGTGTGCGGGTGTGTGTTTGTGCTTTAGGGTGCACACCCTAATGCAATAGGCTGCGCACGCCTATGTAGACAATACTTTCAAGTCACATGCTCCAGCCCCCGCCAGGCCAGGCCTTTAATGGGGCAGCTTCCAGCACTTTGCTGCTCAGTGCAGCTTTCCTGGGGGAGCTTTATAGAAAGAGCCAATCAGGTGAGACCTCAAATCTCCTGATTGGCTGAGAGTTCAGAAGCCTCCCGTAATTGGCTGAGACCTCCTTCACACGGAGCTCAAAGCATAGAGATGCAGAGAGGTAAGTTAGAAAGTTAGACAGTGTGAGTGAGAGTGTGTGTGTATGTCAGCGTGTGTGAGAGTGTGTGTGTAGGTCAGCATGTGTGAGAGTGTGTGTGTGTGTGTGTGTGTGTGTATGTCAGCATGTGTGAGAGTGTGTGTGTGTGTATGTCAGCATGTGTGAGAGTGTGTGTGTGTGTGGATGTCAGCGTGTGTGTGTGTATGTCAGCGTGTGTGAGAGTGTGTGTGTGTATGTCAGCATGTGTGAGAGTGTGTGTGTGTATGTCAGCGTGTGTGAGAGTGTGTGTATGTCAGCGTGTGTGAGAGTGTGTGTATGTCAGCGTGTGTGAGAGTGTGTGTATGTCAGCGTGTGTGAGAGTGTGTGTGTGTGTGTATGTCAGCGTGTGTGTGTGTGTGTGTGTATGTATGTCAGCATGTGTGAGAGTGTGTGTGTGTGTGTGTGTGTGTATGTCAGCGTGTGTGAGAGTGTGTGTGTGTGTGTATGTCAGCGTGTGTGAGAGTGTGTGTATGTCAGCGTGTGTGAGAGTGTGTGTGTGTGTATGTATGTCAGCATGTGTGAGAGTGTGTGTGTGTGTGTGTGTGTGTATGTCAGCGTGTGTGAGAGTGTGTGTGTGTGTGTATGTCAGCGTGTGTGAGAGTGTGTGTATGTCAGCGTGCGTGAGAGTGTGTGTATGTCAGCGCGTGTATGTGTGTGTATGTCAGCGTGTGTGAGAGTGTGTGTGTGTGTGTGTGTGTGTATGTCAGCGTGTGTGAGAGTGTGTGTGTGTGTGTATGTCAGCGTGTGTGAGAGTGTGTGTATGTCAGCGTGTGTGAGAGTGTGTGTGTGTGTATGTATGTCAGCATGTGTGAGAGTGTGTGTGTGTGTGTGTGTGTGTATGTCAGCGTGTGTGAGAGTGTGTGTGTGTGTGTATGTCAGCGTGTGTGAGAGTGTGTGTATGTCAGCGTGCGTGAGAGTGTGTGTATGTCAGCGCGTGTATGTGTGTGTATGTCAGCGTGTGTGAGAGTGTGTGTGTCATCAGTGCTGTATTTACCGTGAGGCATCCTAGGCGGATGCCCCCCAGCACTGGGGAAAAAAAAATTTAAAAACATTTTAAAAAAAAAAAAAAAAAAACGCGGCCCTTTAAAAAAAAAGACCGCGCTTGCAGGCAGAGACGGAGGTGAGAAGGGATCGGAAGATCCCCCCTCACCATCGCTCTGCCTGCCAGGCTGCACGGGGAGCCGAACAGGCAGCACAGAGAAACCTCCGTGCTGCCTGTTCGGCTCCCCGTGCAGTGTGCCGACAGTCACGTGACCTGTCGGCACAATCGCCGGGAAGCCGAACAGGCAGCATGGAGGGACCATGCTGCCTGCCTGCCAGGGAAAGGTAAGTGTTGATGGGAGACTGTGTGTGTGTGTGTGTGACTGAGTGTGATGGGAGTCAGACTGAGTGTGATGGGAGACAGTGTGTGTGACTGAGTGTGATGGGAGTCAGAGTGTGTGACTGAGTGTGATGGGAGTCAGAGTGTGTGTGATGGGAGACAGTGTGTGACTGAGTGTGATGGGAGTCAGAGAGTGTGTGTGTGTGTGACTGAGTGTGATGGGAGTCAGAGTGTGTGTGATGGGAGTAGGAGTGTGTGACTGAGTGTGATGGGAGTGTGTGTGTGATGGGAGTATGAGCTTGATGTGAGTCTGAATGATGGGGCATGTCTTAGGTGTGTAACGTGGGTGTGCAGCTTGGGTAGGGGGTGCCCGGATTTTGTCTGCCTAGGGCAGCACAAAATCAAGATACACCACTGTGTGTCATAGTTGCCAACATTTGAAAAAAATTTCCAGGGACATTTTGCAGTTTATCTTCCAATTGACTACACCTCCTTCAAAAACTCCGCCCACTCAATATAATTATCATAATGTAACTCCACCTACTTGTCACAGTGTAGATTATATCACCAAGTTCCCACCAACATTACCAGCATCCTTGGTATACAACAGATACATTCACAGCACAACATCTACATCAGGCAGGTGCATTTTATCACTGTTACATGAAATATAGTAAGACCTGGTGCAGATGGGCTTCAGTCAGAGAGCTGTGTGTACTCCATAAACATACATTAATATGAACCTACCACTTCTACTGGAAGGCCATTCCATCTATCCACCTCCCTATCAGTAAAGTAATACTGCCTGGCCTTATCTTATATACAGCCTTATTAATGATAGCATAATTAAACTCCTTCACTGTATTAACCTCTACCACTTCTACTGGAAGACTATTCCATGCATCCACTACCCTCTCAGTAATGTAATACTTTCATTAGTCCCTGGCCTTATCTTATATCTAGGATAGCCTCATACCTATCCCATGCATGCTTAAACTCCTTCACTGTATTAACCTCTACCACTTCTACTGGAAGACTATTCCATGCATCCACTACCCTCTCTGTAAAGTAATACTTTCATTAGTCCCTGACCTTATCTTAAATCTAGGATAGCCTTATACCTATCCCATGCATGCTTGAACTCCTTCACTGTATTAACATCTACCACTTCTACTGGAAGACTATTCCATACACCCACTACCCTCTCAGTAAAGTAATACTCTCATTAGTCCCTGGCCTTATCTTATATCTAGGATAGCCTTATACCTATCCCATGCATAATTAAACTCCTTCACTGTATTAACCTCTACCACTTCTACTGGAAGACTATTCCATGCATCCACTACCCTCTCAGTAATGTAATACTTTCATTAGTCCCTGGCCTTATCTTATATCTAGGATAGCCTCATACCTATCCCATGCATGCTTAAACTCCTTCACTGTATTAACCTCTACCACTTCTACTGGAAGACTATTCCATGCATCCACTACCCTCTCTGTAAAGTAATACTTTCATTAGTCCCTGACCTTATCTTAAATCTAGGATAGCCTTATACCTATCCCATGCATGCTTGAACTCCTTCACTGTATTAACATCTACCACTTCTACTGGAAGACTATTCCATACATCCACTACCCTCTCAGTAAAGAATAAAGAGTTTTTAATATTGTATTCAACTGTTTTATATGTAATAAAAAAAGTTATTGAAAAATTGTTAATTTCTTCTTTTATCCCTTCCTCTGCACCCACGATGCATCTAAAGAACTTAACACAGCACCATACAGCACCCACAGCACTTTGCACCCACACGTTTTGGCATGCCACAGTGTCAATTTGCCCCCCAGAACATACCACAATGTAACTTTGGCCCTGCAGAACACACCACACTGACACTTTGCCTCATAGTTCATGTTATTTTGCCCCACAGAACATGCCACAGAATCACAATGGCTAGAGTCAATTTTCCCATTAATATGCCACTATTAGCCTGGCCATTAATATGCCACAGCCTAATTGCCCAGTAATATGCCCAGCATAATTGCCCAGTAATATGCCACAGTGTAATTGCCAAGTAATATGCCACAGTTTAATTGCCCAGTAATATGCCCAGCTTGATCCCCCAGTAATATGCCACAGTGTAATTGCCCAGTAATATGCCACAGTTTAATTGCCCAGTAATATGCCCAGCCTGATCCCCCAGTAATATGCCACAGTTTAATTACCCAGTAATATGCCCAGCATAATTGCCCAGTAATATGCCCAGCATAATTGCCCAGTAATATGCCCACCATAATTGCCCAGTAATATGCCACAGTGTAATTGCCCAGTAGTATGCCCAGCATGATCCCCCAGTAATATGCCACAGTGTAATTGCCCAGTAATATGCCACAGATTAAGTGCCCAGTAATATGCCCAGCCTGATCCCCCAGTAATATGCCATGCATAATTGCCCAGTAATATGCCACAGTGTAATTGCCCAGTAATATGCCCAGCATAATAAACCAGTAATATGCCACAGTGTAATTGCCCAGTAAAATGCCACAGTGTAATTGCCCAGTAATATGCCAGTGTAATTGCCCAGTAATATGCCCAGCATATTTGCCCAGTAATATGCCCATCATAATTGCCCAGTAATATGCCCAGCATAATTGCCCAGTAATATGCCACAGTGTAATTACCCAGTAATATGCCACAGTGTAATTACCCAGTAATATGTCCAGCATCATTGCCCAGTAATATGCCACCATTTAATTGCCCAGGAATATGCCAGTTTAATTGCCAAGTAATATGCCACAGCTTAGGTGCCCAGCATAATTGCCCAGTAATATGCCCAGCATAATTGCCCAGTAATATGCCCAGCATAATTGCCCAGTAATATGCCCAGCATAATTGCCCAGTAATATGCGCAGCCTGATCCCCCAGTCATATCCCACTGTTGAATGGCCCAGTAATATTCCACTGTTTAATTGCCCAGTAATATGCCAGTGTAATTGCCCAGTAATATGCCCAGCCTGATCCCCCAGTAATATGCCACAAAGTAATTGCCCAGTAATATGCCCAGCATAATTGCCCAGTAATATGCCCAGCATAATTGCCCAGTAATATGCGCAGCCTGATCCCCCAGTAATATCCCACTGTTGAATTGCCCAGTAATATTCCACTGTTTAATTGCCCAGTAATATGCCAGTGTAATTGCCCAGTAATATGCCCAGCCTGATCCCCCAGTAATATTCCACAAAGTAATTGCCCAGCATAATTGCCCAGTGATATGCCACAGTTTAATTGCCCAGTAATATGCCCAGCATAATTACCCAGTAATATGCCCAGCATAATTGCCCAGTAATATGCCCAGCATAATTGCACAGTAATATGCACAGCATAATTGCCCATTAATGTGCCCAGCATAATTGCCCATTAATGTGCCCAGCCTGATCCCCCAGTAATATGCCAGTGTAATTGCCCAGTAATATGCCCAGCCTGATCCCCCAGTAATATTCCACAAAGTAATTGCCCAGTAATATGCCCAGCATAATTGCCCAGTGATATGCCACAGTGTAATTACCCAGTAATATGCCCAGCATAATTGCCCAGTAATATGCCCAGCATAATTGCCCAGTAATATGCCCAGCATAATTGCCCAGTAATATGCCAAGCATAATTGCCCAGTAATATGCCCAGCATAATTGCCCATTAATGTGCCCAGCCTGATCCCCCAGTAATATGCCAGTGTAATTGCCCAGTAATATGCCAGTGTAATTGCCTGGTAATATGCTCAGCCTGATCCCCCAGTAATATGCCACAGTTTAATTGCCCAGTAATATGCCCAGCATAATTGCCCAGTAATTTGCCATCATTTAATTGCCCAGGAATATGCCAGTTTAATTGCCAAGTAATATGCCACAGCTTAGGTGCCCAGCATAATTGCCCAGTAATATGCCCAGCATAATTGCCCAGTAATATGCCCAGCATAATTGCCCAGTAATATGCCCAGCATAATTGCCCAGTAATATGCCACAGTGTAATTGCCCAATAATATGCCCAGCATAATTGCCCAGTAATTTGCCACAGTGTAATTGCCCAGTAATATGCCCAGCATAATTGCCCATTAATATGCCCAGCCTGATCCCCCAGTATTATGCCACTGTTTAATTGCCCAGTAATATGCCACAGTGTAATTGCCCAGTAATATGCCAGTGTAATTGTCCATTAATATGCCCAGCCTGATCCCCCAGTAATATGCCACAATGTAACTTTGCCCAGTAATATGCCACCAACCTCCTCCCGACTTCCTCCCTGCCCCAGTACTCACCTGCTCCATGTCTCCTCCGTGCACCAGGTTTGTTTTTTTTTCATTAAAGTTTTTTGAAGAAAAAAAACAAAAAACTCCCCCGCTCCGTTCAGTCTGTGAGGTGAGCTCACAGCAGCCTGTGTTAGCATCCGTGTCACACAGCAGTCGCGTGTGGCAGGGATGGCTACAGCAGGCTGATGTGAGCTCACCTCACAGACTGAACTGCGCGGGTCACGTGACGTTGCGCTATGATGTCACGTGACCCGCAATCGCTCTAAAACAGCGCATATTGCCGGGATTGTCCTGGGGTGAGATTTCCCCCGGGACAATCTCGGATTTCATGGGACTGTCCCGGCAAATTACTGGGCAATTATGCTGGGCATATTACTGGGAATTTTTTTTTAATTTATTATTATTTTTTCTCAGTGTGTAGCCTCTAGTTGTCCCAAGGTCCCCTAGGGACAACTAAAGGCTACATACTGAGAAAAAAAAATAAAAAATACAAAAATGCACACCAGTGGCTGGGGTAGGAGGTGGCACCATAAGCTGCTTGCTGTAATACTGGTCTCCCATCCACATTGGTGCAGGTCTCTGCAGCTGTCAGTCATGCTGCATGGAGAGCCAATGACAGGGGTGCCCGGGGATATGAAGTTATAGCCCCGCCCCTCAGCCCTCCATGTGGCAGCATGACTGACAGAAGAGAGCCTGCAGGGGTAGATACTCAGAGACCACAGCTGAGCCTCTGTAACAGGTAGGAAGAGCTTATAATAGCTTTAAGGTACATGGCAGAGTGGGGTAAATCCAGGGAGGTCCCTCCCATTTGTCCAGTCTGAGCAGCTCCTCTGACCAGGCTCTGCTCACATCAACATGGTGACAAGTGGATGGGGCAGAAAAGATAATGGAGGATAAAATGATGTGATAGATGGAAGCAGATTACAAACAAAATGGGATGACATGGGGCAGAAAAGATAATAGAGGATGAAAAGAGGTGATTGATTGGAGCAGAATACAGACAAAATTGTGACATGGGGCAGAAAAGATAAAATGTAGGTGAAAAGAGGTCACTGACATGGAGGAATAAAACACATAAAATGATGGGGAAAGAGATGGCAAACATGGAGGAATAAAACATAAAAAAGGGGGAAAGAGATGGCAAATATGGAGGAATAAAACATATAAAAAAAGGGGGAAAGATAATGAAATGTCATGGATTTAGGAATTTGGGTGTTTAGGGAATCTGTTGCTTTGTGTTTATATTGTGTGCTATAGTGTTGTATCTGGTGCTGTGGGGTTATATTGTGTGCTATAGTGTAGGGATCGACCGATTATCGGATTAACCGATATTATCGGCCGATATTCACAGTTTCCTAAATTATCGGTATCGGCATCTAACTTTACCGATAATGCCGATAATATTTGAATGAAGCAGTTTTCGCGTTTTCGACATCGAGGCAATAGCCAGCACCGATATTTCTATTTTGGGACCCCCACGATCGCCCCACGGAGCGATCGTGGGGAGCCATATTGACGGAGCATGCTGCTCCGTCAATATGGCTAAGTCCTCTGCCGGTCTGAGCTTCGGAAGTGAAAGTAACTTCACTTCCGTCGCTCTGAATATGCTACTTGACTACCCCTAGTGGTGGTTTAGTAGCATTGCAATGGAAAATAATTAAAATACATATTTAATTAAATAAAAATAGGTTATTTAGCTATATTAGCCTATAGGGTTAAAATTAAATATTTTTTAGCATAAGGGATAGGGTTAAAATTAAAGTTAAAAAATATTAAGGGATATAATAAGGATTAGAGTTGGGGTTAAATTTAGTGTTAGGGTTAAATTTTGCGTTCGGGTTGGGGTCAAAAGATCAATATAGGAAAAAACCAAAAAACACTATTTTTGGTTTTTGCCCCATAACTCGCAAAAAAATACCGAAAAATATGGAAACATGCATATTTTTGAACTCGGGACAACATTTAGAAACTATTTAGCCGGGGTCTTTTTTAATGATTTTATTTGTGTAAATTATATTTTAGGTCAAAGTTAGAAAAAGTGGGTTTTTTTTAAATTTTTCATCATATTTTATGATTTTTTTTTGTAGTAAATTATAAGATATGATGAACATAATGGTATCTAATGAAAGCCCTTCTTATGACGATAAAAACAACATATAATTTGTGTGGGTACTGTATGTGAGAGAAAAAAATTACAGCTAAACACAAACACCCTAGAAATGTCAAAACAGCCATTGTCACCAAGGGAAAGTCAAGGTGAAAATGTCTTGTCACTAAGGGGTTAATTAAGCTGTTTTGATGCCTTGCTTATATTTACTGTAGTGTCCCTTTGATATAATTGCCTATGTCATTGCTGCTCATTTTACTAAGATTTAATCTAAGTATGGACTATGTGCAATTGAACATTGTTGTTCTTGTTACCTTTTGACTGATATTTATTTAAAAAAAAAAAAAAGTGGTCCAATTTGTTGTATTTGACCATATCACCATTGTTTTGCTGCATTATTTATTTTTATTTAGCAATGAAAAAGATTTACAAAAAAAAGCTAAACGTTAACAATAAACATGTTCATTTAACAGCAGATTTGTGTAGAAATTGTTTTTTTTCCCAAAAAATTAAAATGCACGAAATATCGGTATAAGTTATCGGCTATCGGCCTGAAAGTTCACAGGTTATCGGTATCGGTATCGGCTCTAAAAAATCAATATCGGTCGATCCCTACTATAGTGTTGTATCTGTTGCTGTGGGGTTATATTGTGTGCTATAGTGTTGTATATGTTGCCGTATGCTTATATTGTGTGCTATAGTGTTGTATCTGGTGCTGAGAGGTTATATTGTGTGCTATAGTGTTGTGTCTGGTGCTGTGGGGTTATATTGTGTGCTATAGTGTTGTATCTGGTGCCGTATGCTTATATTGTGTGCTATAGTGTTGTATCTGGTGCTGTTGGGTTATATTGTGTGCTATAGTGTTGTATCTGGTGCTGTTGGGTTATGTTGTGTGCTATAGTGTTGTATCTGGTGCTGTGGGGTTATATTGTGTGCTATAGTGTTGTGTCTGGTGCTGTGGGGTTATATTGTGTGCTATAGTGTTGTATCTGGTGCTGTTGGGTTATGTTGTGTGCTATAGTGTTGTATCTGGTGCTGTGGGGTTATATTGTGTGCTATAGTGTTGTATCTGGTGCTGTTGGGTTATATTGTGTGCTATAGTGTTGTATCTGGTGCTGTTGGGTTATGTTGTGTGCTATAGTGTTGTATCTGGTGCTGTGGGGTTATATTGTGTGCTATAGTGTTGTGTCTGGTGCTGTGGGGTTATATTGTGTGCTATAGTGTTGTATCTGTTGCCGTATGCTTATATTGTGTGCTATAGTGTTGTATCTGGTGCTGAGGGGTTATATTGTGTGCTATAGTGTTGTATCTGGTGCTGAGGGGTTATATTGTGTGCTATAGTGTTGTATCTGGTGCTGTTGGGTTATATTGTGTGCTATAGTGTTGTATCTAGTGCTATGGGGTTATATCTTTGCTATGTTGTTCTATCTGTTGCTGTGGAGTTTCAGCTAGAGCTCTGGATATTTATCTGGTGCTGTGGTTTATATCTTGTGTCATGGGGTTTTAGCTGGTACCGTGGGTTAATATCTGGTGTTGTGGGTCTATATCTGGCACAGTGGATCTATATTTGGTGCAGTGAGGCTATATCTAGTGTGGTTGGTTTATATCTGGCACAGTGGATCTATATTTGGTGCAGTGAGGCTATATCTAGTGTGGTTGGTTTATATCTGATGCTGTGGATCTGTATCTGGTGCAGGGTTTATCAACCCTGTGCATGCCTTCACTGATAATGACAAAGCTCCTCCACTTCATGATAACTTGTCAAAAAGAGGCGCGGCGCAGAAAGGATGACGGTAAAATTATGCCCCCCCTGAAAAAAATTCTGCGGATGCCCATGGGTGTGTGTGTATGTCAGCGTGAGTGAGAGTGTGTGTGTATATATGTCAGCGTGTGTGTGTGTGATGTCTGTGTGTGTGTATGTCAGTGTGTTTGTGTGTGTGTATGTGTCTGTGTGTGTGTATGTCAGTGTGTATGTCAGTGTGTGTGTCAGTGTGTGTGTATGTGTGTGTATGTCAGTGTGAGTGTGTGTGTGTATGTCAGTGTGAGTGAATGTGTGTGTGTATATGTCAGTGTGAGTGAGTGTGTGTGTATATGTCAGTGTGAGTGAGTGTGTGTGTATATGTCAGTGTGTGTATGTCAGTGTGAGTGTGTGTGTATATGTCAGTGTGTGTGTATGTCAGTGTGAGTGTGTGTGTGTATGTTAGTGTGAGTGAGTGTGTGTGTATATGTCAGTGAGTGTGTGTCACTGACTGCCTCTGTGAAGAGGCACACGTGTGACTGCAGGAAGAGCACAGGAAGCATGTACTTCCTGCCTCCTGTGCTCTTGCCCTTAGAAGGGCAGCGCCATCTTGGTCACACAGTGACCAAGATCGTGCATTTTTTTTTTTGTGTTCCTGATTGCCTCGACTTGCGAGGCAATCAGAAACACTTACTGAGCATAGGAAGCGAAAAATTCCTTCCTATGCTCTTTTTTGACACACACACACTCACACACAAAAACTCACACACACTCACAATGACACACGCTCACACTGACTGTGTGAGTGAGTATGTGTGTCAGTGTGTGTCAGTGTGAGTGAATGTGTGTGTGTGTATGTCAGTGTGAGTGAGTGTGTGTGTATGTTAGTGTGTGAGTGTGTGTGTGTCAATGTGAGTGAGTGTGTGTGTCAGTGTGAGTGAGTGTGTGTGTCAGTGTGTGTGTGTCAAAAACGAGCCTAGGAAGGAATTTTTCGCTTCCTATGCTCAGTAAGTGTTTCTGATTGCCTCGCAAGTCGAGGCAATCAGGAACACAAAAAAAAAATGCACTGTGTGACCAAGATGGCGCTGCCCTTCTAAGGGCAAGAGCACAGGAGGCAGGAAGTACATGCTTCCTGTGCTCTTCCTGCAGTCACACGTGTGCCTCTTCACAGAGGCAGTCAGTGACTGCAGGCACACTGACAAGCAGTGGGGATGCTCTGATGAGCACCCCCACTGCCTGGTCAGATCAATATTAACCCTATATTGATCTGACCAGTTAGGATCTGCCTCCCTCTCCTCACATTTTTTTTAGTGAGGGAGAGAGACAGATCAAAGTTAAAAGTAAGTAAAAGTACAAAAAAATAATAAATACACAACACACGAATAATAAAACAAAAAATGTTTTTATTAAAGCAATTCCCTGTGTTTAACCTCTCCCTGCCACTGGTCTTGCGTAAGCAGAGATCGTGCACATCAGCGCATTTACTTTTGCTGTTTGTGCTTTTTTTAGGGGTTAATTTTTTTTGTACTGTAATTTATTACAGTACTACAAAGGCTCTTCTAAGAGTTATTAACCCCTTCTTTGCCGTCTATCACTGCTTACGCAATGATATTGACGCCAAAGCAATTTTTATCGTGTAAAGTATAAATATTTGAGGTTTTTTTTTAAGCTGTCTGAGAGAATAGCGATCAGTAACAGCGAATTAGTGGCAAAGACGGTTTGGCGATTGCTCAATTAAGCTCACCATTCGCCCTGGTCAGATCAAAATTGGTCGGATCAATATTCACAAATATTGATCTGCCTCCCTCTCCTCACTTACATTTTTGTGACGGAAAGAGACAGATCAGTATTAGTGATATAAAATAACATTTTTTTAAATTGTCAGGTTTTATGAAAGTCTTTCACTGTGTATTAACCCCTTCCCTCCCATTCATCACTGTATAAGCTGTAATCTTGCACAGCAACAGTATGTTTTGCTGTCTGCACTGTTTTATGGATTAATTTCTTTGTACTGTAATGTATTACAGTACTAGATAGGCTCTTCTAAGAGCTATTAACCCCTTCTTTGCTCAAGATCACTGCTTACGCACTGATTCTGAGGCTGCGGACTCAGGGTTCGATTTTGACCCTGGTCAGGTTTCTGATACATCATCTAGTGATGTATCGGTGGCTGCTGTGCCCTTGCCACAAGGAGTGATGGGTGTCTACCGTTAAAAAATATATGGTTTGGTGGGGGTAAATTACATTGGCTGGCTTCAAAGATATATCCCATATAGGACACTGACGCAGGTTGACTACATGTCAAACTTCCAAGTTGGAATTTTGAGATGCGCATCTCACAAATTTTGCCTTCTAGCCAAAAAAAAAACAACAAACCTATGCATGGGTGCTATCCCTGTACTCGGGAGATGTTGCTGAACACATATTGGGTTGTTGTTTGGCAGTGACATATACCAGAATCTGTGAATTCATGCCTGAAGTACAATGCATGTGGAAAATAAACTCCCAAAAAAGTACTACCACAAAATTTTACAAAGGCTGGTGGTAGAATTAGTACATTTACAGTATTAAAATACCACTATTTGAAATACCTTAGGATGTCTATTTTCCAAAAATATATGGTTTGATGGGGTAAAATTCATTGGACGGCTTAAAAAATGTTCCAAATGGAACATGGGCGCAGGCTGACTGCATGTCAAAATTCCAGGTTGGAATTGCGCACCCCCTAAATGTGGCCTTTTAGCCCCAAAATAAACCAACAAACCTATGCATGGGGGGTATCCCTGTACTCAGGTGATGTTGCTGAACACATATTGAGGTGTTATTTGGAAATACCCCTTCACATTTTAAAGTAATGTTTACCTAAATTGCAATCTATGTGAAAAATTAAAAAAAAAATGTTTTTGCTGCAAACTTTGGCAAAGATTGGTGGTAAAATGGCTACATGAAATGTGTCAAAATACCCCAAGTTAAATGCCCTGAGTGGTCTAGTTTTCAAAATTATGTACATGTTGGGGGTCATTCATGGATTTAGTACAGAAATCAGTGTTACAATGTCACTATCGCTAATTTTGAAAAAAAGGATTTTAAAATAGCTTTGCTTATTACTTATAGTTCTGGCCCTGTAACATGCATAAAAAAGCACAAAAACATAAAACATGGGCTATTTCTGAACTCAGGACATATATTAGAAACTATTTAGCAGTGTTTTTTTGTTGTCTCTTGTACATGAGTATACGATTTTTGAAATAAAAGTCATAAAAAAATATTTTTTTACATTTTTTTGCCATATTTTATTATTTTTTTTACATCAAATTATATGCTATTATCAAAAGAAAACCCTTCTTATAACGATAAAAACGATTTATAGTTTGTGCGGGTACACTAAATGAGACAGAAATAAATTACTGCAAAACACAAACACCTCAGAAATGTTAAAACAGCCCATGTCACCAAGCGTCGGACATGCCAAAAAAGTCATGTCACTAAAGGGTTAAAGTAACAGAAGTTATCACACGTACAGATTCCCTGGTCATATGTCACAGAGTGCTCACAGGTAGGGGCTACTCTGGAACAGGGCAGGATCCAGACTGTAGCCGGATTGGGAAGGTGCCACTCTGGGGAAGTACCACTATGTGACTGAGCTAGAGAGGGGTGCCACTCTTTGGGGGATACCACTATGTGACTGAGCTAGAGAGGGATGCCACTCTTTGGGGGATACCACTATGTGACTGAGCTAGAGAGGGATGCCACTCTGTGGGGGATACCACTATGGGCAGGGCCGTCTTTAATAGTGATTGGACCCTGGGCAAGCATTTGCTTGGGCCCCCTGGACCCTGCCCCCTCCCCTGCATGCAATCCCGCCATCCATCGCAATGTCACACATATGCCATAATTGTTGTGCCATTCAGATGCCAGTAATATTGTAACTTTCGGATTCCAGTAATATTGTGCCAGTCAGAGCCCAGTAATATTGTGCCAGTCAGAGCCTAGTAATATTGTGCCAGTCAGATGCCTGCAATATTGTGCCAGTCAGATACCAATAATATTGTGCCAGTCAGATACCAGGAATATTGTGCCTGTCAGAGCCCAGGAATATGGTGCCTGTCAGAGCCCAGGAATATGGTGCCTGTCAGAGCCCAGGAATATGGTGCCTGTCAGATGCCTGTAATATTATGCCAGTCAGATGCCTGTAATAGTGTGCAGTCAGAGGCCAGGAATATTGTGCCAGTCAGATGCCTGTAATATTGTGCCAGTCAGATGCCTGTAATATTATGCCAGTCAGATGCCTGTAATATTATGCCAGTCAGATGCTTGTAATAGTGTGCCAGTCAGAGCCCAGGAATATTGTGCCTGTCAGAGCCCAGGAATATGGTGCCTGTCAGATGCCTGTAATATTATGCCAGTCAGATGCCTGTAATAGTGTGCAGTCAGAGGCCAGTAATATTGTGCCAGCCAGATGCCCAGTAATATTGTACCAGCCAGATGCCCAGTAATATTGTGCCAGCCAGATGCCTGTAATATTATGCCAGTCAGATGCCTGTAATATTGTGCCAGCCAGAGCCCAGTATTGTGCCAGTCAGAGCCCAGTAATATTGTGCCAGCCAGAGCCCAGTAATATTGTGCCAGTCAGATGCCCAGTAATATAGTGCCAATCAGATACCCAGTAATATAGTGCCAATCAGATGCCCAGTAATATAGTGCCAATCAGATGCCAAGTAATATAGTGCCAATCAGATACCCAGTAATATAGTGCCAATCAGATGCCCAGTAATATAGTGCCAGTCAGATGCCAAGTAATATAGTGCCAATCAGATGCCCAGTAATATAGTGCCAATCAGATACCCAGTAATATAGTGCCAATCAGATGCCAAGTAATATAGTGCCAATCAGATGCCAAGTAATATAGTGCCAGTCAGATACCCAGTAATATAGTGCCAATCAGATGCCCAGTAATATAGTGCCAGTCAGATGCCAAGTAATAAAGTGCCAATCAGATGCCCAGTAATATAGTGCCAATCAGATGCCAAGTAATATAGTGCCAATCAGATGCCCAGTAATATAGTGCCAATCAGATACCCAGTAATATAGTGCCAATCAGATGCCAAGTAATATAGTGCCAGTCAGATACCCAGTAATATAGTGCCAATCAGATGCCCAGTAATATAGTGTCAATCAGATGCCAAGTAATATAGTGCCAATCAGATACCCAGTAATATAGTGCCAATCAGATGCCCAGTAATATTGTGCCATTCAGATACCCAGTAATATAGTGCCAATCAGATGCCCAGTAATATAGTGCCAATCAGATACCCAGTAATATAGTGCCAATCAGATGCCCAGTAATATTGTGCCAATCAGATACCCAGTAATATAGTGCCAATCAGATACCAGGAATATTGTGCCAGCCAGCCCCCCCCCCCGTACTTACATGAAGCTGCTCCGTGTCCCCCGCCGGATGTCTCCTCCGTGCAGTCTTCCCTCTTGCACGGAGGAGGGAAACAGTCACCGGATGTGACGCGACGTCACATCCGGCGTCAGTTTTTTTTTTTTTTTTTTCCGGCCGTCGCATCCATCGGATGCGGCTTGCCGGAAAAAAGCGTTCACAAGCGCAATGCGCTGTGAACGCGGCAGCAGGGGCTGGGGGCCCACGGGACAGCTGCCTTGGGGCCCCCCAGGAGTAAATGGGCCCAGGGCAGCTGCCCCGTTTGCCCCGCGTTAAAGACGGCCCTGACTATGGGACTGAGCTAGAGAGGGGTGCCACTCTGTGGGGGATACCACTATGTGGCCGAGCTAGAGATGGGTCACCAGTTTGTGGGAGCGCCACTCTGTGGGCAAGCGAGAGAGAGATGTACAAGGCACAGGTATGCAAAACAAAGGTAGGAATGAGCATAGGTAATAAGCAAGACCAGAGAATAAAGCAAAAGCAGGAGCGAGCATATAAAATAAACAAGCGAGCAAAGCAAATGTATGCTGAAATAACTGGAACAGCTTGGATGAGCCTGCAAACTGGGTGAAGCCTAACAATATCTGTCTAGCTACCAAGGGGTTAAATCATCTGACACTGCCTAGATCTGTCTAGCCACCCAGAGGCGTCACTAGGGTTGTTGTCACCCCCCTGGATTTCCTCCAATACCATGCCAAACAGATTCCCTACTAATGCCAGTCAGATGACCCATTAAATATTCCACATACAGGAGCCCCACAAATTATGTCACACACAATAATAATATGCCAGTATTATTTTGCCGTTAATAAGCCAGACAATTTGCCTAATATGCCAGTAATATTGTGCCATTCAGCTGCCATAATTATTTTGCCATTCAGATGCCATAATTATTGTAAATTTCAGATGCCAGTAATATTGTGCCATTCAAATGCCATTATTGTGCCAGATACCAGTAATATTGTGTCAGTTGGATGCCAGTAATATTGTGCCAGTCAGATGCCAGTAATATTGTGCCATTCAAATGCCAGTAATATTGTGCCATTCAGATGCCTGTATTATTGTGCTATTCAGATACCAGTAATATTGTGCCATTCAAATGCCAGTAATATTGTGCCATTCAGAGCCCAGTAATATTGTGCCATTCAGAGCCCAGTAATATTGTGCCATTCAGAGCCCAGTAATATTGTGCCATTCAGAGCCCAGTAATATTGTGCCATTCAAATTGTGTCGTTCCAGCGCTCGTTTTCTTCCTCCCTCCTCCCCCGGTACTTACCGCCTGGTAGCTGCTCTGTGTCCCCGGACACTTCCTCCGTGCAGTCTTCCCTCCTGCACGGAGGAAGGAAACACCAGACGCCGGATGTGACGTAATGTCACATCCAGTCATCGGTGTGGTCCGCACCCCCCTCGGGACGCCACTGTAGCCACCCAAGAGATTAACTCCTCTGATACGGACTATAACTGTCTAGCCATCCAGGGGTTAACTCATCTGACACTGCCTATATATGTCAAGCAATCACTGGTCACATTAGGTGCCCCCCCCTTTGATAGTTTATCAATTAATCTGTGATATCCAGCGGATGCAGACCCTGGCTTTTAGTCACATATTAATTGACAAACTATCAGGGGGTCCAAATTATTTTCAGTAAGGGGCTCTGAAATTTCTGATGTCGGCCCTGTGTGTGTGACTGAGACGGTGTGTTTGTGTGTGAGAATGTGTGTGAGACAGTGTGTTTGTAAGACAGTGAGTGTGTGTGTGTGTGTGTGAATGTGTGAGAGACAGTGTAATTTGTAAGACAGTGAGTGTGTGTGTGTGTGTGTGTGTGTGAGAGAGAGGGAAGGTGCGTGAGAGAGATAGACGGTGTGTGAGAGAGAGACTGTGCGTGTGAGAGAGACGGTTCGTGTGTGAGGAAGAGACAGTGAGTGTGTGTGTGAGAATGTGTGTGAGACAGTGTGTTTGTAAGACAGTGAGTGTGTGTGTGTGTGTGTGAGAATGTGTGTGAGACAGTGTGTTTGTAAGACAGTGAGTGTGTGTGTGTGTGAGAGACAGTGTGTGTGTGTGCAGGGCCGGCCTTAAGTGTTCCGGCGCCCTGTGCGGGCTTCCCACGTGGCGCCCCCCCCCCGTCTCTTTCACCCCCCTATGTTTGTGTATCTCTCCCTTCCCATGTTTGTCCCTTTCCTCTTCCTTGCCATGTCTGTCTCTCTCTCTGTGTTCTGTCTCTTTCCCCCCGTCCCCTGTTCTGTCTCTCTCCCCCCCCGTCCCCTGTTCTGTCTCTCTCCCCCCCCCGTCCCCTGTTCTGTCTCTCTCCCCCCCCCCGTCCCCTGTTCTGTCTCTCTCCCCCCCCCCGTCCCCTGTTCTGTCTCTCTCCCCCCCCGTCCCCTGTTCTGTCTCCCCCCCCCCGTCCCCTGTTCTGTCTCTCTCCCCCCCCGTCCCCTGTTCTGTCTCTCTCCCCCCCCCCGTCCCCTGTTCTGTCTCTCTCCCCCGTCCCCTGTTCTGTCTCTCTCTCTCCCCCAGTTCTGTCTCTACCCCCTGCCCCTTTTCTGTCTGTCTCTCTCCCACCGCTCCCCTGTTCTGTCTCTCCCCCCTCCCCCTGTTCTCTCTCTCTAGCCCTGTTCTCTCTCTCTCCCCCCTCCCCCTGTTCTCTCTCTCTCCCCCTCCCCCTGTTCTCTCTCCCCCTCCCCCTGTTCTGTCTCTCCCCCCTGCCCCTGTTCTGTCTGTCTCTCTCTCCCCTCCGCCTGTTCTGTCTGTCTCTCTCTCCCCTCCCCCTGTTCTTTCTGTCTCTCCCCCCTAACCCCTGTTCTGTCTGTCTCTCTCTCCCCTCCCCCTGTTCTGTCTGTCTCTCCCCCCTAACCCCTGTTCTGTCTGTCTCTCTCTCCCCTCCCCCTGTTCTGTCTCTCCCCCCTAACCCCTGTTCTGTCTGTCTCTCTCCCCCCTAACCCTGTTGTCAGTCTCTCTCTCCCCTCCCCCTGTTCTGTCTGTCTCTCTCCCCTCCCCCTGTTCTGTCTCTCTCCCCTCCCCCTGTTCTGTCTGTCTCTCTCTCCCCCCCTAACCCCTGTTCTGTCTGTCCCCCCTAACACCTGTTCTGTCTGTCTCTCTCCCCCCCTAAACCCTGTTCTGTCTCTCCCCCCTAACCCCTGTTGTCAGTCTCTCTCTCCCCTCCCCCTGTTCTGTCTGTCTCTCTCCCCTCCCCCTGTTCTGTCTGTCTCTCTCTCCCCCCCTAACCCCTGTTCTGTCTGTCCCCCCTAACCCCTGTTCTGTCTGTCTCTCTCCCAGCCTAAACTCTGTTCTGTCTCTCTCCCCCCCCCCCCCCTTCCTTACCTGTGCCTTTTCAGGTGGATCCAGGGAGGGGGCGGAGCTAACCGGCACAGCGGTGTAGCTCCACCCCCACCCCGGGAAGCAGAGCACAGTCTGCATTACGGGGAGCCATGGGCAGCAAGAGAAGGTGCTGCTCGGGCTCCCCATGCTTAATGCAGGCTCCATGCTTAATGCAGGCATGGGGAGCCGAGCAGCACTATCTCATGCTGCCCGGGGCTCCCCGTGAAGCAGACTCTGCTCTGCTTCCCGGAGTGGGGGCGGAGCTACAACGCTGAGCCGGTTAGCTCCGCCCCCTCCCCGGACGAAGCAGAGCATGCCGAGCAGAGGGCTGGTGAGGGGGGATCTTTTGATCTCCCCCAGCCAGTGCCTCTACCGGCATTTTTTTTTTTTAAACTTTTTTTTTTCTTTTTTGGCGGGCGCCCCCTGGGGTGTTGCGCCCTGTGCGCTTGCACAGGTCGCACACCCCTAAGGCCGGCCCTGTGTGTGTGTGTGAGAGACAGTGTGTTTGTAAGACAGTGAGTGTGTGTGTGTGTGTGAGAGACAGTGTGTTTGTAAGACAGTGAGTGTGTGTGTGTGTGAGAGACAGTGTGTTTGAAAGACAGTGAGGGTGTGTGTGTGTGTGAGAATGTGTGAGAGACAGTGTATTTGTAAGACAGTGAGTGTGTGTGTGAGAGACAGTGTGTTTGTAAGACAGTGTGTGTGTGTGTGTGTGTGTGTGAGAGACAGTGTGTTTGTAAGACAGTGTGTGTGTGTGTGTGTGTGTGTGAGAGACAGTGTGTTTGTAAGACAGTGTGTGTGTGTGTGTGTGTGTGAGAGACAGTGTGTTTGTAAGACAGTGAGTGTGTGTGTGTGTGTGAGAGACAGTGTATTTGTAAGACAGTGAGTGTGTGTGTGAGAGAGACAGTGTGTTTGTAAGACAGTGTGTGTGTGTGTGTGTGTGTGAGAGACAGTGTGTTTGTAAGACAGTGTGTGTGTGTGAGAGACAGTGTGTTTGTAAGACAGTGTGTGTGTGTGTGTGTGTGTGTGTGTGTGAGAGACAGTGTGTTTGTAAGACAATCAGATACCCAGTAATATAGTGCCAATCAGATACCAGGAATATTGTGCCAGCCAGCCCCCCCCCCCGTACTTACATGAAGCTGCTCCGTGTCCCCCGCCGGATGTCTCCTCCGTGCAGTCTTCCCTCTTGCACGGAGGAGGGAAACAGTCACCGGATGTGACGCGACGTCACATCCGGCGTCAGTTTTTTTTTTTTTTTTTTCCGGCCGTCGCATCCATCGGATGCGGCTTGCCGGAAAAAAGCGTTCACAAGCGCAATGCGCTGTGAACGCGGCAGCAGGGGCTGGGGGCCCACGGGACAGCTGCCTTGGGGCCCCCCAGGAGTAAATGGGCCCAGGGCAGCTGCCCCGTTTGCCCCGCGTTAAAGACGGCCCTGACTATGGGACTGAGCTAGAGAGGGGTGCCACTCTGTGGGGGATACCACTATGTGGCCGAGCTAGAGATGGGTCACCAGTTTGTGGGAGCGCCACTCTGTGGGCAAGCGAGAGAGAGATGTACAAGGCACAGGTATGCAAAACAAAGGTAGGAATGAGCATAGGTAATAAGCAAGACCAGAGAATAAAGCAAAAGCAGGAGCGAGCATATAAAATAAACAAGCGAGCAAAGCAAATGTATGCTGAAATAACTGGAACAGCTTGGATGAGCCTGCAAACTGGGTGAAGCCTAACAATATCTGTCTAGCTACCAAGGGGTTAAATCATCTGACACTGCCTAGATCTGTCTAGCCACCCAGAGGCGTCACTAGGGTTGTTGTCACCCCCCTGGATTTCCTCCAATACCATGCCAAACAGATTCCCTACTAATGCCAGTCAGATGACCCATTAAATATTCCACATACAGGAGCCCCACAAATTATGTCACACACAATAATAATATGCCAGTATTATTTTGCCGTTAATAAGCCAGACAATTTGCCTAATATGCCAGTAATATTGTGCCATTCAGCTGCCATAATTATTTTGCCATTCAGATGCCATAATTATTGTAAATTTCAGATGCCAGTAATATTGTGCCATTCAAATGCCATTATTGTGCCAGATACCAGTAATATTGTGTCAGTTGGATGCCAGTAATATTGTGCCAGTCAGATGCCAGTAATATTGTGCCATTCAAATGCCAGTAATATTGTGCCATTCAGATGCCTGTATTATTGTGCTATTCAGATACCAGTAATATTGTGCCATTCAAATGCCAGTAATATTGTGCCATTCAGAGCCCAGTAATATTGTGCCATTCAGAGCCCAGTAATATTGTGCCATTCAGAGCCCAGTAATATTGTGCCATTCAGAGCCCAGTAATATTGTGCCATTCAAATTGTGTCGTTCCAGCGCTCGTTTTCTTCCTCCCTCCTCCCCCGGTACTTACCGCCTGGTAGCTGCTCTGTGTCCCCGGACACTTCCTCCGTGCAGTCTTCCCTCCTGCACGGAGGAAGGAAACACCAGACGCCGGATGTGACGTAATGTCACATCCAGTCATCGGTGTGGTCCGCACCCCCCTCGGGACGCCACTGTAGCCACCCAAGAGATTAACTCCTCTGATACGGACTATAACTGTCTAGCCATCCAGGGGTTAACTCATCTGACACTGCCTATATATGTCAAGCAATCACTGGTCACATTAGGTGCCCCCCCCCTTTGATAGTTTATCAATTAATCTGTGATATCCAGCGGATGCAGACCCTGGCTTTTAGTCACATATTAATTGACAAACTATCAGGGGGTCCAAATTATTTTCAGTAAGGGGCTCTGAAATTTCTGATGTCGGCCCTGTGTGTGTGACTGAGACGGTGTGTTTGTGTGTGAGAATGTGTGTGAGACAGTGTGTTTGTAAGACAGTGAGTGTGTGTGTGTGTGTGTGAATGTGTGAGAGACAGTGTAATTTGTAAGACAGTGAGTGTGTGTGTGTGTGTGTGTGAGAGAGAGGGAAGGTGCGTGAGAGAGATAGACGGTGTGTGAGAGAGAGACTGTGCGTGTGAGAGAGACGGTTCGTGTGTGAGGAAGAGACAGTGAGTGTGTGTGTGAGAATGTGTGTGAGACAGTGTGTTTGTAAGACAGTGAGTGTGTGTGTGTGTGTGTGAGAATGTGTGTGAGACAGTGTGTTTGTAAGACAGTGAGTGTGTGTGTGTGTGAGAGACAGTGTGTGTGTGTGCAGGGCCGGCCTTAAGTGTTCCGGCGCCCTGTGCGGGCTTCCCACGTGGCGCCCCCCCCCCGTCTCTTTCACCCCCCTATGTTTGTGTATCTCTCCCTTCCCATGTTTGTCCCTTTCCTCTTCCTTGCCATGTCTGTCTCTCTCTCTCTCCCTGTGTTCTGTCTCTTTCCCCCCGTCCCCTGTTCTGTCTCTCTCCCCCCCGTCCCCTGTTCTGTCTCTCTCCCCCCCCCGTCCCCTGTTCTGTCTCTCTCCCCCCCCCCGTCCCCTGTTCTGTCTCTCTCCCCCCCCCCGTCCCCTGTTCTGTCTCTCTCCCCCCCCGTCCCCTGTTCTGTCTCCCCCCCCCCGTCCCCTGTTCTGTCTCTCTCCCCCCCCGTCCCCTGTTCTGTCTCTCTCCCCCCCCCGTCCCCTGTTCTGTCTCTCTCCCCCGTCCCCTGTTCTGTCTCTCTCTCTCCCCCAGTTCTGTCTCTACCCCCTGCCCCTTTTCTGTCTGTCTCTCTCCCACCGCTCCCCTGTTCTGTCTCTCCCCCCTCCCCCTGTTCTCTCTCTCTAGCCCTGTTCTCTCTCTCTCCCCCCTCCCCCTGTTCTCTCTCTCTCCCCCTCCCCCTGTTCTCTCTCCCCCTCCCCCTGTTCTGTCTCTCCCCCCTGCCCCTGTTCTGTCTGTCTCTCTCTCCCCTCCGCCTGTTCTGTCTGTCTCTCTCTCCCCTCCCCCTGTTCTTTCTGTCTCTCCCCCCTAACCCCTGTTCTGTCTGTCTCTCTCTCCCCTCCCCCTGTTCTGTCTGTCTCTCCCCCCTAACCCCTGTTCTGTCTGTCTCTCTCTCCCCTCCCCCTGTTCTGTCTCTCCCCCCTAACCCCTGTTCTGTCTGTCTCTCTCCCCCCTAACCCTGTTGTCAGTCTCTCTCTCCCCTCCCCCTGTTCTGTCTGTCTCTCTCCCCTCCCCCTGTTCTGTCTCTCTCCCCTCCCCCTGTTCTGTCTGTCTCTCTCTCCCCCCCTAACCCCTGTTCTGTCTGTCCCCCCTAACACCTGTTCTGTCTGTCTCTCTCCCCCCCTAAACCCTGTTCTGTCTCTCCCCCCTAACCCCTGTTGTCAGTCTCTCTCTCCCCTCCCCCTGTTCTGTCTGTCTCTCTCCCCTCCCCCTGTTCTGTCTGTCTCTCTCTCCCCCCCTAACCCCTGTTCTGTCTGTCCCCCCTAACCCCTGTTCTGTCTGTCTCTCTCCCAGCCTAAACTCTGTTCTGTCTCTCTCCCCCCCCCCCCCTTCCTTACCTGTGCCTTTTCAGGTGGATCCAGGGAGGGGGCGGAGCTAACCGGCACAGCGGTGTAGCTCCACCCCCACCCCGGGAAGCAGAGCACAGTCTGCATTACGGGGAGCCATGGGCAGCAAGAGAAGGTGCTGCTCGGGCTCCCCATGCTTAATGCAGGCTCCATGCTTAATGCAGGCATGGGGAGCCGAGCAGCACTATCTCATGCTGCCCGGGGCTCCCCGTGAAGCAGACTCTGCTCTGCTTCCCGGAGTGGGGGCGGAGCTACAACGCTGAGCCGGTTAGCTCCGCCCCCTCCCCGGACGAAGCAGAGCATGCCGAGCAGAGGGCTGGTGAGGGGGGATCTTTTGATCTCCCCCAGCCAGTGCCTCTACCGGCATTTTTTTTTTTTAAACTTTTTTTTTTCTTTTTTGGCGGGCGCCCCCTGGGGTGTTGCGCCCTGTGCGCTTGCACAGGTCGCACACCCCTAAGGCCGGCCCTGTGTGTGTGTGTGAGAGACAGTGTGTTTGTAAGACAGTGAGTGTGTGTGTGTGTGTGAGAGACAGTGTGTTTGTAAGACAGTGAGTGTGTGTGTGTGTGAGAGACAGTGTGTTTGAAAGACAGTGAGGGTGTGTGTGTGTGTGAGAATGTGTGAGAGACAGTGTATTTGTAAGACAGTGAGTGTGTGTGTGAGAGACAGTGTGTTTGTAAGACAGTGTGTGTGTGTGTGTGTGTGTGTGAGAGACAGTGTGTTTGTAAGACAGTGTGTGTGTGTGTGTGTGTGTGTGTGAGAGACAGTGTGTTTGTAAGACAGTGTGTGTGTGTGTGTGTGTGTGAGAGACAGTGTGTTTGTAAGACAGTGAGTGTGTGTGTGTGTGTGAGAGACAGTGTATTTGTAAGACAGTGAGTGTGTGTGTGAGAGAGACAGTGTGTTTGTAAGACAGTGTGTGTGTGTGTGTGTGTGTGAGAGACAGTGTGTTTGTAAGACAGTGTGTGTGTGTGAGAGACAGTGTGTTTGTAAGACAGTGTGTGTGTGTGTGTGTGTGTGTGTGTGTGTGTGTGAGAGACAGTGTGTTTGTAAGACAGTGAGTGTGTGTGTGTGTGTGAATGTGTGAGAGACAGTGTAATTTGTAAGACAGTGAGTGTGTGTGAGAGAGAGGGAAGGTGCGTGAGAGAGATAGACGGTGTGTGAGAGAGAGACTGTGCGTGTGAGAGAGACGGTTCGTGTGTGAGGAAGAGACAGTGAGTGTGTGTGTGTGTGTGTGTGTGTGAGAATGTGTGAGAGACAGTGTATTTGTAAGACTGTGTGTGTGAGAGTGAGAGAGACAGTGTGTTTGTAAGACAGTGAGGGTGTGAGAATGTGTGAGAGACAGTGTATTTGTAAGACAGTGAGTGTGTGTGTGTGAGAGAGACAGTGTGTTTGTAAGATAGTGTGTGTGTGTGTGTGTGAGAGACAGTGTGTTTGTAAGACAGTGTGTGTGTGTGTGTGTGTGTGTGAGAGACAGTGTGTTTGTAAGACAGTGAGTGTGTGTGTGTGTGTGAGAGACAGTGTATTTGTAAGACAGTGAGTGTGTGTGTGAGAGACAGTGTGTTTGTAAGACAGTGTGTGTGTGTGTGTGTGTGTTTGTAAGACAGTGTGTGTGTGTGAGAGAGACAGTGTGTTTGTAAGACAGTGAGTGTGTGTGTGTGAGAGAGACAGTGTGTTTGTAAGACAGTGAGTGTGTGTGTGTGAGAGAGACAGTGTGTTTGTAAGACAGTGAGTGTGTGTGTGTGAGAGAGACAGTGTGTTTGTAAGACAGTGAGTGTGTGTGTGTGAGAGAGACAGTGTGTTTGTAAGACAGTGAGGGTGTGTGTGTGTGAGACAGTGTGTTTGTAAGACAGTGAGGGTGTGTGTGTGTGAGACAGTGTGTTTGTAAGACAGTGAGGGTGTGTGTGTGTGAGACAGTGTGTTTGTAAGACAGTGAGTGTGTGTGTGTGTTTGTGAGACAGTGTGTTTGTAAGACAGTGAGTGTGTGTGTGTTTGTAAGACAGTGAGTGTGTGTGTGTGTGTGTGTGTGTGTGTGTGTGTGTGTGGCTTTTAGTCACATATTAATTGACAAACTATCAGGTGGCCCGAATTTTTTTCAGTAAGGGGCTCTGAAATTTCTGATGGCGACCCTGTGTGTGTGACAGAGACGGTGTGTTTGTGTGTGTGTGTGTGAGAATGTGTGTGAGACAGTGTGTTTGTAAGACAGTGAGTGTGTGTTTGTTTGTAAGACAGTGAGTGTGTGTGTGTGTGTGTGTGTGTGTGTTAGACAGTGAGTGTGTGTATGTGTTAGACAGTGAGTGTGTGTATGTGTGTGTTAGACAGTGAGTGTGTGTGTGTGTGTGTTAGACAGTGAGTGTGTGTATGTGTTAGACAGTGAGTGTGTGTATGTGTTAGACAGTGAGTGTGTGTGTATGTGTTAGACAGTGAGTGTGTGTGTTAGACAGTGAGTGTGTGTGTGTGTGTGTGTGTGCACGCACGTGAAAGATAGTGTCATAGTTGCCAACATCGGCCATGTTTCCAGGGACACACATTTGTTCCACATGCTGCAGAAAAGAGCATTCTGTCTGTGTGTGTATATCCATCCTACATACTGCTGGTCTGCACTTTGCATGCTCTGTCTGCAGCATGTGGAACAAATATGTGTCCCTGGAAACATGGCTGAAGTTGGCAACTATGTAGTGTGTGTGTGTGTGTTTATGTGTGAAAGACAGTGGGCATGTGTGTGTGTGTGTGAGAGAGCCCATCTGGGCTCTAGCCCCAGATCATTTGAAGACCTAGCAACACCCCTGCTCCCAAGTGATAAAATATACAGATAAAAGGGGAGGGGGAATCAAGAAGGCGCAGTAACAAGTTGAACCTTAAAAATATAAATACACAAACACTAATAGTGTGATACAATTTTAAACAATGTGATATTATTTAAGGTTCAACTTGTTACTGTGCCTTCTTGATGCCTTGAAAAGACCTGTGGGTGCTCTGGAAAGACCTAAGGATGCAATCCGTGTGCTTGGCAAGTCCTGTGTGTGTAATCTTGGTGCTCTGACAAGACTTGTGGGTGCAAGCTGAGTGCTGTGTGAAGTTTCATGGGTACAAGGTGGTGCTGTGCCAAGTTACATTACAATTTTAAAGCACAAAGAAAATGGTGATGTGCTATGGATCTGGCATAGTGATGATTTAAAGGGACACTCCAACCAAAAAATAAAAATGTTTTTTTATTTTTTTTGTATTGTTATGTGACTGTAATTAATAAAAATATTTAACTAAACAAGTGTGACTGTGTGCCACCATTTTGTAAAATAGTGAGTGCCGCCCCCCAGTGACTTTACAGCACTAGTATCTCACTTTGGGGCTCTGGACACAGAATTCTGATCATAGACCTGCACTGAATGGGAGGGTAATGTAACTATTACATCAAAAGAGGGGGGATTTATGATGCTGTTTGATCAGGTCAGTCTCCTCTCTTTGTGTTGGAAGGCAGGTAAAAAAAATTGAACACAGCCACCCAGTCCTGCCCACTATGATACACAGGAGCCAGTAAGAGAGTAGGGGAGTATTTTATGATATCAGTCTGTGGCCACAGTTGTAAAGTGAGACTGGCTGGAAGATTTTGGATGATGTCGCATCAGGGGAATTATTCACAAAATGGAGCCAGGAGATAAAGACCTAATTTTATTTTTCCTTTTATATGCAATAAAATCAATCATATAAAAAAAGAAACAGTGGCATATGATTTAAATATGTGTTTTGTATTAAATGACCAGGTTTTCTAGTTACATTGTATGTAAGTGGTAGTGTTCCTTTAATGGGCATTTGAAATTAGCGATATATCTGCACCTGAATAACTAGGCAGAGCTGAATTATGCTAATTATGTGGGTTGGGCAGTATGGGTCCCTAGAAACATTTTTAAAATGTGTGTCTCAGGAACAGAGCTATGCCTGCAGGGATAATATAAACTACAATTCCCGGCATGCATTACTGCAGAGCAGCCTTTCCTGAGTGGCCGGAATCAAGATATTGGAGAACTCAGCAGCTGCGCATGTTCCCAGAGCAGCAAGCACTTGGCTGCATAGGTAAGGAGGTCTGTCCCTGGGCCTACTGCCCTTCACACCATTCTGGAAAAACATGAAATGAATAGCACGGAGAACATTTACTGACAAAAGAAGATCTGGGCACCTATTTGGGTTAAAGGCACTGTGTCCCCTAAACATTGTTTGTACTGTGAGTGTAGAGAATAAAAAAATTATCTATATATTGTATTGATAAAATTGCAGTCAAATGCCTAAATTAGGAGAAAATGTTGGTTTAAATGGGTCTGGAGTCTCCTGCTTATGACATCACTTGTGTTGCCAACATTGGCCATGTCTGCAGAAAGAGCATGCAAAGTGCAACCCAGCAGTATGTAGGATGGATATACGCACAGACAGAATCTAATTAATTAATCAGGGTGGAGATCTCAAAGGACCTACCATGATTAATTGGATTGTGTCTGAGTGTATATGCATCCTACAGATTGCTGGGTTGCACTTTGCATGCTCTGTCTGCAGCATGTGGAACACATGTGTCCCTGGAAACATGGCCGATGTTGGCAACTATGCTTGTGGCATGATATGCAAATTAGACCTTTCCCATTCTACAGCAGTTAATGTTGCACATCAGGCTGGAGTTCATTGGCCAGCCCTGATAAACCCCTCTCCTGCAGTTCAGGCACTGCTCTGTAGCCCTTTTGGAAGCTCCATTCCTCCGGTCGCTGTGTATTTTGGTTGTTGTGCTTTATTGTGTTGTACAATTTATCTTTGTGTTGTGTTAATGGGCTCATGAGCACCTGGCAGGGAGGGGGGGACTTGCCCGTTCCTCCCCCTGGAACTTCCATCAGACGGCAAACACTATGCTGCCTGTCACTAGACATCAGGGAGCTGAGGATGCTGACTGGGGTAAGTTGTGGGTTATGGGGTGCATTGTGGGTGATGGGACATGTCCTGGGTGTTCAATGTTGGGGATGTTGGGGCGTGTGTTAGTGCATGTAGTGGGTGTGAAATTTGAGGGATGGGGTGTGTAATGGGTGTGCAATGTGAGGGATGGGGTGTGTAATGGGTGTGCAATGTGAGGGATGAGGCGTGTAATGGGCGTGCAATGTGAGGGATGAGGCGTGCAATGATGAGGCGTGCAATCACCAGGGAAGGTAGAAAAACAGGGGAGTGCAGGAGGAGCACTACACACCAACGTGTTCACTTTTCAGACCACCATGACTGACTGGGGCACTGGGGTGTTCACACCACACCCACGTGTTTTGTTGACTACAACTCGCATGCCTTTTCAGCCAGCCATATTATTGGAGATCATAGGATCTGTGGTCCGCTGTGTGACTGAGCAGTTCGGTTTTTTTTCTTTGATCGTGGGATTTGTAGTTAACTTTAGAGTGAGTCAGTGGGGAGTCTGCACTACACACTAACCATATACCCTACATGTCATCTTGACTTCCAAAGCTAATCTTTTACCAGCCTGCCGGTATAATGCTGGCTGGGTGACAAACCTAACTACATGCACTATGCTATATCCACCAACGTTTTTTGTTGAGTGCAATTCCCATTATCTCCAGCCAGTCATATTGCTGGCTGAGCATCAAGCGATTTGTAGTTCAATCTAGTCTGGGCATTGGGTTTGTCAGACTGCAGCCCCTGTGATATGCAGTTATCAATGTCGTTGGCTGAGCATCATAAGAATTGTAGTTAACTGTAGGCTTGGGCAGAGGTGGCTAATCATTGCCATCTCAGCTACTGTAAACTAAAGTTACTGTGATGCTGAGGATCATGCTGGCTGAGCATCATAGGGGCTGTGGTTTACAACCGCTGGGATGAGGGTAAGAATCTACACCCTCGATACTGCGTACTCATCATAACATTGTACTAGAAATGTCAAAACACAGAGTTTATTTCTATAGTGCTAAGGTGTTAAGGGTCACCCTCTCCTTGAGATATGTTACACAAAGATCCAGTCTCTTCACACCCCCATTCTCTGCCCCACAGCAGATGCTAAATCCATTGGTGCCCGTTAAGCCAAAAATTCAGTGCCCCTTCCTCCCCGGCTAAAAATGATCGCACCTGTTAAAATAAGTTCTATATGCTCTCCCTGTGTCCCCCACTCCTTCCCATTAAATTGGGTAGGGGGGGCTGCCGATCTGCGCCTGTTGCCATTGAATCGCACATTTTTCCGATCCGGATAACATGCGCTACTACAGATATAACGGAAGGCATTGAATCTAGTCAAACGTGTCACTAACGGACACATCCTACATCAATTAGGGAGGTGTTCGGAGAAAGGGATACATTTTTCCTGTGAATGGGCTATAGCTCTCGTGTTATTGTACAGTGGATATATTCTTACATGCTTTGTGGTGTGTAATTGTTTAACCCCTTAGTGACATGACCTTTTGACCTTGTCTTTCCCTTGGTGACTGTTAGGTTTGCAATGGATATTTTGGAACACAACCGCAGGTGGCTAAATTGAGCCTACCTCTTTAACCCCTTAGTGACCGAGTGCTATGTTGCATTTGACGTGCCTTGAAGACCAGAATTCCATTATTTTTGTCATACGTTTACTGAACTGTGAATTTCTTTCTTTGTGTTCAGTCCACCCACACTACATATGATATCATTTACTATTAAAAAAAATATAAAATATGATGAAAATATGCCATAAAAACACTTTTTCCAACTTTGACCTGATTTTTTTTTTTTACACAATTACAAATGGTAAAAAAAGACCCTGTCTATATATTTCTACTATTTGTCCTGAGTTTAGTAATATCAATGTTTCCTTGTTTGTCTGTTTTATTTCACGTAATAGGGCAATAAACAATATTAGTGTTTTTTTTTTTTGTTGTTTTCTAACCATTTTCTTCTACAGTGATTTTTTTTTTTTTTTTTTTTTTTTAACCCGAACCCTAAATTTACCCGGATCCGAAGCAGCCTCTGAGAGTAGCTACAGACATGTAGAGTTGCGCTGAGGAGCGCAACACTACATGAAAATGGAGGACGTATATATATGTCCTCATGGTCCTTAAGGACCATGCTTTTCAGGACGTATATATACGTCCATATGCGTTAAGGCAGGGCTTGACAAATTTAATTTGATTTTAGGAGCCAGACATTTTTTTTAGGAGCCAGACAATCACGCAAACAAACACAATTCATAAACACACACGCCTACTTCACATATATACAAACACACCTACTTTACATATACCCATATATCCAAACACCTCACACACACCTACTTTACATATACCCATATATCCAAACACCTCACACACACCTACTTTACATATATACCCATATATCCAAACACCTCACACACACCTACTTTACATATATACCCATATATCCAAACACATCACACACACCCCTACTTTACATATACCCATATATCCAAACACATCACACACACACCTACTTTACATATACCCATATATCCAAACACATCACACACACACCTACTTTACATATACCCATATATCCAAACACCTCACACACACCTACTTTACATATACCCATATATCCAAACACCTCACACACACCTACTTTACATATACCCATATATCCAAACACCTCACACACACCTACTTTACATACTTACATATATACAAACACCTCACACACACCTACTTTACAATACATACAAACACACACCCACCTCACACAGTCTTTTTACTTGGGGGTTTCTTCTTGATGTGTCCCCCCTCCCTGCTGCTTTACCTCACTGCAGGGGAGGGGGACATTCATGCTGCAGCTGATCTCCGTTGGTCGGCTTGCTGAGTGCCAGGATGTCACGTGATGACACCCGGCACTCAGACACGCGTTGCGCGAGGGGGCGGAGCTTGCAGTCTGTGCCATCGGCCATCGGCACAGACTTTACCCCCTCGCGCTGCGGAAAAATCAGATGGCAGCGGCAAGGGGACCATGAGGCTGACAGCACCCAGGCGCCAGGTCTAATTTCCTGGTCGCCATGGCGACCTGGCGCCTGGGGTTTGTCGAGCCCTGCGTTAAGGGGTTAAGGATTTCCAGGCAAATGTAACAGTTTTCAGCAAGCAGGTTTTGCAAGAGATTAGCATGCAGGTTTTGCAGGTAATTAGCAAGCAGGTGATGCAATAGTGGTTTGATCAGAGTGAATACTTTATGCAACAAATGGATAAATGGAAAGGATTACCTTAACATGCACAGGATGATTCTGTTGGTTGAAATATAAATATATAAAGATAATTGCTTTAGAGGTTGAGAAAAGTCCATAAGTAATCCAGATCAAAATGGGTTGGTGATTAAAGCAATTCCTGGTCCAAAGGAAAATAGGTCTGTAAGAATGGTGAAACAAATCCGGGTCCAAGGGCAATAGAAGTCGGTACACAGAAGATCTTTATAAGTAATAAACTGGAGCTAAGAAGGCACTTGTACTGTTCAGGACAAAATAACTCGGCAACTAACTTGTTGAGTGACTCCCCTATAAGGCGAGGGAAGATTGTGTCACAGAAAGAGGGCGGAGCCTGTGATGAGTGAAACTGGAAAGAACTCCGAGGGAAAATGGATGGGTAAGTCCTGATCGTGACAAGGGACATTTCTGGGGTGTTTAGCTTCTTCTTTCTCGCATACTGTACCCACACAAATTATATGTTGTGTTTATCTGTTACAAATGTTCTTTGTCTCCATAAATGCCATATTTCTTCCATAAGAATTATTAATCGATCTTAGTGTCTTGCTGAATAACCATCCGAAAAACAAACTTCAAATTCTTTTATTCAAATCCATAGAACCAATAACACAGCAATGCTTAAGGTGTTCTTAGTTGTGATGTTATAATGTATTGGATACAGATCAGAATTTTGCAATAGTTTTTAATACCTCTATAAAGTTAAACACTCCTTAATTTATGGTAATACAAGGAGGCGTGTATATATGATTATAAAATTGTTAGTATATGGGATGTGGCTTTAGCATCCATTTTGTTTATAGTGAAAGCCAAACGTTGTAATTATTCTTGGACGGGAAAAATCTAACAAAGGACCTATGTTTTAAAGGAAAGATATACTGGTATGGCCTCTTAATGTCAAAGGTGAAGAAAAAAACCTAGACCATCTGGCTAGAGAAATATGATACTTAATTGTAACCACATGTGGTGGCCATCATATACAATGGACTCATGATATAGGAACATCTCTTGGGGGGGAAGGGGGGGTCTACATTCCATTGAATGCTAGTAGAATATCTTTCATTGCTTTAGTACCAAATATGATGAACTTATAAAAAAACATCAAATATTGAATTATATATTTCAAACCCTCCTTTGATAATTTTTAAATCAAGAATATTGAATATTAATTATCATATAGAGAAAGATACATTTTTTTCATGATACCTTATAATCATGAAATTTGATCATACCAGATATTGCATCCTCAGAGATGTCTGCATGAACATTCACAATAATCCACATTACGAGCCTTACAATATTTGGCCAATGTATCTCTACTTTTGCAACCTAGAGTATCTATATCTTGGGCACTTATTGTACCTAAAATCATTAATAACCGTGTCATTGTTATTATCCTGTACAATTACAAACATTTTACATAAAAACAGAAAACAAAATCCCTTTGATTTAGTCCATGAAATAAAGTTCTCCTTGGGTCGATGATCCGGATCCATGAAGTCTTTGAAAATGTCCAAAGTTCATAAGTACAGAACTTTTTAAACACACATGAATAGTTTCAGTCCAGAAAAAGATATCATGTTTTGCTGAAATAAGACATAAAGAAGAAGTTACTCTTCTTATATATTAAACATTCACATTGATCAGTGTACATATGAATTGATTTATTACATTTCCTTTTTGAACCTATAACACAGTTTATTACTAATTATTTCACATTTTTCCCTAGCTGGAATGAACCCTGTGATATTTTGTTAACCAATTGTTTACTGGAGGTTAGTTGTATTTGAACTTGTGATCCTCAAATTGGCAGTAATTGTTCCTGCAATGCTCTCAACCATTGAGCATGTTTGTAGCACATTTGAGGGTGCCAGGAACAAATAGTTAATTTTTCTTTTTATCTCTGTGTATTCTGCATAACAAATAGTATCAATATTGTATGTACACCTTCGGTATCAACTTTGATTAGTAATATTTTATTACAGTATATAACATAATATTATCTCTTCTTACATAACCTAGGATTATATTGTCAGTTCTTTTGACAAACCTATAGGTATGTAGGCACAAAACATATTTTTTCAAAACTTGATCTCTCTCTCTCTCTCTCTCTCTCTCTCTCTCTCTCTCTCTCTCTCTCTCTCTCTCTCTCTCTCTCTCTCTCTCTCTCTCTCTCTCTCTCTCTCTCTCTGCTCAGCATGTGGTTTGTTAGTTTATGATGATAATATATTTTTCAGGACCTCATACAGATTTGCTATACCCAAATACAATGACTTTATACAATCAGCTCTTGTAAGATGTCACTAGGTGTAAATAGTAGAAAGGTTTGTGTCTTATCGTGTTTAACCCTTTACAAGCCAGTATCAGTAACATCATTCATTGTTACTGTATTAAACATAACAACATCCTTACACTGATACTCATTCAGATCCTGTAAATAATCTGCTCTTTGTATGTGTTCAGTTTTAACCCATTATCTGCCAGTGCTTGACAAATATCACACAGTATCTGTTAATACTATTCCCTTGTTTCTGTTTGAATTAACAGATTATCAATATTTCATTAAATGTGGTTTCCATCCACCAAGGGTTCCAGTACCTTAGCCAATACTTTTATCAACTGACCACAATCTTTTCTGTTTCTTTTGGGGATCTTATATTGTTTTTCTGCAAAGGGGGGTTTGTACCTTCAATAACAACTTGTACACACATCTTCCTACAATCCTGTTTAGACGTAGACCAAATTATTTATCTTACAGTTCATATATAAACTCATCATCTTGCTATCCAGATGTTGTCACTTTACTTTGTTCTACAGCCATGATATAAACGTATCACCCTAAATCAGGTTTAAATTCTCTACCTGTATTACTCTCACCTGGAGCTTGCCACAAATCCAAATTCAATAAATCTACATACAACTTTTTTCATTGATTATTCCCATCAGTTACTTTTAACGGCAAGCATTTGTTATTTAGCGAAACTGCTGCTCCAGTATGCACTAATAAATATCTGTAACATCCCTTCTAGTGTTCCATAAATGTATGGTCATACATCTTCACCCAGAGATGTGTTCGCAAGATAGACAAGGGAACAACTATTACTTCTTATATTCATATTCCCTTCTTGGAAGACGGCCTTCATTTATATCTAATTGCTGCTTTCACCTTTTATCAGTTTGACTTAATTTGGGCTAAGTACAGTAGGAGCTAGAACCATAAGATCAGGTTCCACTGCTGCCATACCCTGTACATTACTCTTAGCTGGCAGAAAGCCATTGTCTTAACCTTTAATCAGGTTTACATTTCCCCATAATTATAGGACAATAATCTTTCCTTCACATTTCTTTCTTGTATATTTTAGGATTACTCTGATTTAACCCTGTAATATATGTCTTGGGGTGGGGCCAAATTAGTTAAATTACTCAGGGATTTTATCCACCCTGTATAGTCTCATTGTTCTTATTTATATCTAATTCTGATCATTTTTACCAAATCACTAAATACATATTTGATAGGAATCAGGCCTGTAGAAATATCTATCAAACAATATATCAGTAAAAGCAAAAATGTGTTAGTTCCTATATTTTACGATATTATAATGATGTCATATTCTCTAATTTAGAATTATTCTATTTGCGATACACAGTAACACTTTGTGCTATTCCTTGGACTAGCTGAAGTGTCAGTGATCAGATTACATGCTTTGTCCACTTATTAGCACAACATATGTTTTCTTTCTAAAAAGAGTATAAAGTGGAAATACCGTATTTGCTCGATTTATAAGACGAGGTTTTTTTCAGAAAAAAAAATCTGAAAACTACCCCTCGTCTTATAATCGAGGTCTTCTTATAATCTGACCTCAAATTGAGGTCAGATTATAAGACATGGATCCAGGTCCCCAGCAGAGCTGCAGGGGACCTGGATCCCCCTCTCTAGCAGCAGGGGATGTCTGCGCAACGAGCGCAGACTCCCCTGCTTCCGCCCGGCACGACCACCGGGGCTTCTGTGAAGAAGCCGGGTACTTCCGCTTTCGTCACAGAAGTGCCGGGCGGCAGCAGGGGAGGTCTGCGCTCATCGCGCAGACATCCTCTGCTGCCCCACTAGACACCAGGGACAATCGGGCAGCTGGGGGATGTCTGCACTATACGTGCAGATATCCTCCATGCTGCCCGACACGGCAGACTATTATGACGGACAGCTGTCCGTCATAATAGGCTGCCGTGTCGGGCAGCATGGAGGATGTCTCCAAGTATCGTGCAGACATCCCCCGGCTGCCCCCACTAGCCACCATGGATCAAGGTAAGGGGAAGGGAGGGAGGGGGGGCAGAGAGACAGGGGGAGGGAGGGAGGGGGGCAGAGAGACGGAGGGAGGGAGGGGGGCAGAGAGACGGAGGGAGGGAGGGGGGCAGAGAGACGGGGGGAGGGAGGGGGGCAGAGAGACGGGGGGAGGGAGGGAGGGGGACAGAGACAGGGGGAGGGAGGTTGGCAGAGAGACAGAGTCAAGTGGAGGGAGGGGGTTAAGAGACAGAGACAAGGGGAGTGAGGGGGTTAAGAGACAGAGACAAGGGGAGTGAGGGGGTTAAGAGACAGAGACAAGGGGAGTGAGGGGGTTAAGAGACAGAGACAAGGGGAGTGAGGGGGTTAAGAGACAGAGACAAGGGGAGTGAGGGGGTTAAGAGACAGAGACAAGGGGAGTGAGGGGGTTAAGAGACAGAGACAAGGGGAGTGAGGGGGTTAAGAGACAGAGACAAGGGGAGTGAGGGGGTTAAGAGACAGAGACAAGGGGAGGGAAGGGGTTAAGAGACAGAGACAAGGGGAGTGAGGGGGTTAAGAGACAGAGACAAGGGGAGGGAAGGGGTTAAGAGACAGAGACAAGGGGAGGGAAGGGGTTAAGAGACAGAGACAAGGGGAGGGAAGGGGTTAAGAGACAGAGACAAGGGGAGGGAAGGGGTTAAGAGACAGAGACAAGGGGAGGGAAGGGGTTAAGAGACAGAGACAAGGGGAGGGAAGGGGTTTACATATGAATATATACAAGTTTAACTTTTTTTCCTATAGGGTAGTCTTATATTCAGGCTTTTAGTTTTTTTCCTAATGGAATATCCAAAGTTTGGGGGGTCGTCTTATAATCAGGGTCGTCTTATAATTGAGCAAATACGGTAAACATTCTTCACCACATTACATAACCATCAAATCTAACAAGAAACCAATCTCCACCTTCTATAGCCTGTACTTTTCCATAAATTTTTTCCTTTATCTTCCAGTACAGCTATCTACTTACTCTTAACCCATTCACTAACTACATAACTTTTTAACCATCTCATTATCAACCTCTGTTTCTGTAATTTCCACAATATGAGTCTCACCTCCCAGATTTACCTGTATCTGCAGTTTTTATACAATTAATAACATATCTAATTCATCCATGACATCGTTTTTCTAGCAAACTTAAGTTGGTACCATTTTATTTTCATTACTTTTAAGATCTTGTATCATCCTTGTCAATATTGCTCTACATTTCTTTCTGTTACTTCAGCAATTATTGAAAAAAATTAGTTTTCTTTTCATTTATGTTTTTGCTAGTGAAACATCAAATGTAATCTCTCTTCTGTTAATAACTTTTGAAGAGTTTTACTTGAGACTGCAGTTGTTCTTATAACAACACATGTACTTTGCAGTTTTTTCAGTAGCTTATCCTTTCTTTGCCTTGATGTCAAACATACATGGCAATCACTAGTTTTCTCACATTGACACAATTTAACCATTGCTTTGCTGGTTTCAAGAAAACATTTTTCTAATAATATAACGTTGTGACTTTCCTTTTTCGTAAAGGCAATAAATGCGTGTGCACCCATATAACATATAATCTTGATAATTTTAAACATTTTTAATAATTTTTAAAAAATTTTAAAAGCACCTAGCTTAGATGAAAAAATATTGGAGATTTAGTCACAATATATGGCCATATTTTGCTTAGCCCACCACTACGCCAAAGTACTCCAAACTTGGTGAGTCCTATCTCTAACTAATTACTTGGAATGAATCTCTCTGACAATCTGTCTTGAACTAGAATTCTAGTTAAAGACAGATTGTCAGAGAGATAAGGTATAAAAGACACATACCGTTCACAAAATATCTTTTCTCTGCAGCTGTGCACTTCTACAGAAATCAAATAATCTTCCCGATATGTCGCTTGTTCTTGAGATTCTTTTCGGTAACAAAATACTCTTGTTTGAAACCAAAGTGATTTTGCTTCTGTAAAGCACCGATTAAAAAGGAATTCGGATTCAGTCTCAATTCTTTATCTTATTTTCCGAGTCCAATATTGGAACAAACAACCACGTTCGAACGATTTTCCTGTTCAGCTCACCTAAGCCTTGATCCTTGTAATTCAATAGTTGAAACAGCCTTTTCTTGGAGAGTTGTTCTTGGAGAATTTTTTTCAATGTGATGGAACATTCATCATATGTTCAAACCCTTTTGTATCCGGTTTTTAACACTCGTAGTAGAGAATCAGCTCAAATAGTTCTTTATCTTCTGTATCTTGCAGCTTGAAGGATCTTTTAGTAATTCAGTAATAATTCTGAATATCTATTGCCCGCATTCTCCACCATTTCTGTTACAAATTTTCTTTGTCTCCATAAATGTCATATTTCTTCCATAAAAATTAATAATCAATCTTAGTGTCTTGCTGAAAAACCATCCGAAAAACGAACTTCAAATTCTTTAATTCAAATCCATAGGACCAATAACACAGCAATGCTAAAGGTGTTCTTAGTTGTGATGTTATAATGTATTGGATACAGATCAGAATTTTGCAATAGTTTTTATACCTCTATAAAGTTAAACACTCCCTAATTTATGGTAATACAAGGAGGCGTGTATATATGTATATGATCATAAAATTGTTAGTATATGGGACGTGGCTTTAGCATCCATTTTGTTTATAATGAAAGCCAAATGTTGTAATTATTCTTGGACGGGAAAAATCTAACAAAGGACCTATGTTTTAAAGGAAAGATATACTGGTAAAATAGTGATGTTTTTTTGTTTTTTCCAACAGTGACTTTGACCCCAACCTGAACCCTAAATTTAACCCTTAATTTATTCTAATTTTAATTTAATTGTAACCCTATCCTTTATGCTAACCCTAACAATTATTCTAACCCTAGAATGAAGTCTTTTTTTTTTTCTTTCTTTCTTTTTTTATTGCAATGTTGCTGACTGCCTCTAGGGACAGTCAAGCAGCTGCATCAGAGCAACGGAAATGATACCCCCCCCCCCACTTCCGGTTCTCTACCCACAAGAGGACAGCAGCCATATTGGAGGAGTGTGCCGAATATTTCGGTGCCTAATGCCTCGACATCTAGGCAATAGAGCAGCACCGTCAGAGCGTTTTTACCATCGGTGAACGCGAAAACGGCTCGTTCCACCGCTGGACACGCCAGGCACGTCCATTGTCGCAAAGGGGTTAAAGGGACTGTGTCAACCTCAGCATTGCTTATACTGTGAAGGCAGAGACTAAAACAAATATTAAAAATGATCTGTACATTGTGTTGGCAGCATAGTAAGCAAATGCATGAAAGAGGAGAAAGATATGTCTTAAATGTCTGTGGAGTCTCCTGTTTATGACATCACCTTGTGGTTTGATATGCAAGTTACATCTTTACCACTACAAAATAGTTAATTTGCATATCTCACCACAGGTGATGTCATAAGCAGGAGACTCCACAAACAAGAGAAAGCTATAGGTTTTAAATATATTTTGTGCATTTATTTTCAACTCTCTTCTAACACAATGTATAGATCAGTTTTCATTATTTTGTATTCTCTACGTTCACTTTTTAATGAGAATTGACCCATAGAAAACAATGCTGTGTTTTTTTTTTTTTTTTTTTAATTTACTTTTAATGGTAAACCTGCTCTTGACTCCTTCTAGATCTGCCTCCTACTCCAGCACCATCAGACATGATCAGTCTCACAGTCACACCGGAGATTGCCCTGGTAGATGAGCCAGTGAGGATCCAAGCCTGTGGCCTACCCCCACAAGAGTTTATTACCCTGAGAGCCTGGGTGAAGGATGAGAAGGGCCACATATTCCACTCCCGAGCTTTTTATCAAAGCGACTTAGATGGGAAGGTGGATCTCGATCACTCTGAGGCCACAGGAGGAGACTTTCAAGGAATTCATCCCATGGGCCTGTTCTGGGCTCTAAAACCAACCATCCCCTTCCTAAGGTTGATAAAACGTGACGTGATGGGGAGCCCATTTTATATTCACCTGGAGCTTTATACTTGCTTGGTCCTTGACCTAAATCCTGAAGATGTTCCGGCTGCCAGTAAAGTCCTGGAAAGATGGTTCTCCGCTCCTGGAGTCCAAAGGTTTTCTATCAAAGAAGGCCGAGTCCGGGGGACTCTCTTCCTTCCTCCAGGTAAGGAAAGCTACCTAGATTTTATTTTTCTCTCTAACTCTGGCTAATATTCCTGGTTAGCCCAGTGACCTATAGACCTTTTGGATATAGGAAAACATATATATATTTTAGATAATATAAAGGAAAGCAAAAGTAACAGTTCTATCTTTTTATTTTTTCACTCAATTTGGTTTCCTGAAGCTAGTCATCCAATGTGTGGCCCTTTGCACAGTGCCAAGGTGTGCCCCAACTGAATTAGTTACCCATGTTCTCATTAGTTCTTGTAAATATGCAGTTTTGTTTGAATAAAGTTGATTTTAATTTCCGTTTCAGAAATGTAAGTGTTTTGGACAGCTTAAGTTTTACTGCTAATAAAACTTTTTTTATTTTTTTTATGACTAGCAAACAATTCTTAACATCACTGTAAATATCCTTAAAGGGACACTTGTGCTTCATTAGAAAAAAAAATAGTGGCCCTAGTCTGAGGATAGGCATGCATCTTTTTAATGGAGTGTACCTGTGACTGGCAGGCAGGCAGGCTGGCTAGATCACTTCTGCTGATCCCATGTCCATTGATCTACGTGAATGATCCAATTGAGCACTGTTACAGAATAAATTGGCTGTTCTCTAAGCTTACATCCTTTCATCTTGCATTCCTCAGGTAAAGGTCCCTTCCGAGGAGTCATTGACATGTTTGGGGCTGTTGGAGGTTTACTGGAGTTTCGAAGCAGCCTCCTGGCCAGTCGTGGGTTTGCATCCCTTGCCCTGGCTTATTTTGCTTACGATGATCTTCCATCATACCTGACAACAGTGGATCTAGAGTATTTTGAAGAAGCTGTTCAGGTTCTTCTGAGGAACCCAAAGGTACGTAGTATAGAGCAGGGTTAGGAACCAACACTGTTCATGATGGAAAAGTTATGGATGTTCTATGGACTGTCACAGACGCAATATGCGAAGATCACCCCTGAATCCAGTCCAGCTTTAGGGATGATCGCTGCATTCCGGCCATTTCAGTTCCCCATACATCCCCCAAATTTAGGGGGGCTAGTAGCTGTACCACAACCCAATAATAAACGGGGCTGGGAACTGTACGTTCCTAGCCCCTAAAATAATCACTGGGCAAGTAACCCTGACCCCCACCCAAATAAAAAATGAGGTAGCCCGGCCCCCCGCCATCAGAAATGGGGCTCCCAACACCCTAAAAAATACATTGGGATCGAGGTCTACCTGCAACCCCAACGTAAAATTAATTCAGACCCCCAGATGGACTGGGGGCTGCCGATTTGCCCCCACATCCCATTAAAAATATAAATGCCCCCTCGTGGCCAAAGGGCCAGCTCGACATTCAACTCCTTATTTATCCCAGATGTGCCCCGAATCATTTCCGGACTTCGGGTCAATCATTTCGGCCCTGATGTTTGGTCTATAATGAGTAGGCATGTGCAAATGTTAGGAACTTACACAGTGTTTTCCCGCTCTTTAACCCCTTGACGACAAAGGACGTGCCAGGCACGTCCTGCAGTGAATGAAGCGGTTTTCGCGATCAACGATCGCGAAAACCGCTTTAACAGTGCTGGTCTATTGCCTCGACATCAAGGCAATAGCCAGCACCGAAATTTCTATTTTGGGACCCCCACGATCGCCCCAGGGAGCGATCGTGGGGAGCCATATTGACGGAGCATGCTGCTCCGTCAATATGGCTAAGCCCTCTGCCGGTCTGAGCTTCGGAAGTGAAAGTAACTTCACTTCCGTCGCTCTGAATATGCTACTTGACTGCCCCTAGTGGTAGTTTAGTAGCATTGCAATGGAAAATATTTAAAATACATATTTAATTAAAAACAGGTTATTTAGCTAAATTAGCCTATAGGGTTAAAATTAAATATTTTTTAGCATAAGGGATAGGGTTAAAATTAAATTAAAATAAAAAAATATTAAGGGATATAGTAAGGATTAGAGTTGGGGTTAAATTTAGTGTTAGGGTTAAATTTGGGGTTCGGGTTGGGGTCAAAAGGTCAATATAGGAATAAACAAAAAACACTTTTTGGTTTTTGCCCCATAACTCGCAAAAAATACCGAAAAATATGGAAACATGCATATTTTTGAACTCGGGAGAACATTTAGAAACTATTTAGAAGGTGTCTTTTTTTAATGATTTTATTTGTGTAAATTATATTTTAGGTCAAAGTTAGAAAAAGTGTTTTTTTTTTTAAATTTTTCATCATATTTTATGATTTTTATTGTAGTAAATTAAAAGATATGATGAACATAATGGTATCTAATGAAAGCCCTTCTTATGACTATAAAAACAACATATAATTTGTGTGGGTACTGTATGTGAGAGAAAAAAAAAATTACAGCTAAACACAAACACCCTAGAAATGTCAAAACAGCCATTGTCACCAAGGGAAAGTCAAGGTGAAAATGTCTTGTCACTAAGGGGTTAAAAAAAGGTAGTCCCACACTTCAATCCTCCGATCTCAAACCTTGCTGGGCATTCAAAGCCCCAAAATAGCAGGGAGACGGATTCTTCAAATAGTATATGAGCCGGTGTTAAATAATATATTTTAAATAAGTGACAGACCAGGTTAGACGGACACTTCCTGCTGTTTTTCATTAATTATAATGAGTAGGCCCCATAGGCAGCTCCAGCTGCTGCAGACTAAAGGTCCGATGATGTTCAGCCGGTCAGAGAGCAGTCTAAGCTCTGCATTGTCTCATTCATAGTTCATGGGAGGTTGAAGGCCTGATGTCTATCCCCAATTGTTTGGCTGGAATCCAGAGAATTAAAGGGGCAGATCCATTATATCTAGATGGGCACTGCAGGGTGACATGTAAAAAAACAAAACAAAAAACCTCCTTTTCAGGTTTTTTTTTTCCCTCAACCCTGCTCTGAAAAACTGCCTATTTAATTTGTAAGAGTTACTCTCTTGTACCCAAACCCATCTTCTTGTGTCGCACCACAGCACAAAAAGGTGGTGTAAACCACGCATCCCTGCATTACAAGCACTTGAAACCGCTGAGGTTAATTCCATCCCTTTCTCAGAGGGGAGCATGAAAACTGCTGCAGAGGGATTTAAAGGTCCCGGTGAAAATACTTCAAAAGTAAAACTACAGGCGAACTGTAAATTGTTTTAAAGTAAAAATAAGTGCATTTGACATATATGCATAACATACAGTATATAAGTGAATAGGCCATAGAGTGCCAGTGAACGTGTGCTGGAATCTATCAATTAGAACCTTACTAATTTGTTTTGACTTGTATGGAGTTTGATGTATATTTTGTTGGTTACAGATATTGGGAGATGGAGTGGGGGTGGTAGCTGTGTGCAAAGGAGCAGAGATCGCACTGTCTATGGCTACATATCTGCCCCAGGTTAAAGCTACAGTCTGCATCAATGGAACCAATGCTGTCCATGGCAACACACTGACCTACAGAGACGTGTACATGAGAGGGATCCCATATCAAGTCGAAAGAATTCTGGTGAAGGATATTGGAGCCTTTGAGCTGACACACATAATGCCAGATACAACAAAGCCAGAAAATCAAGACTGTGTACTTCCCCTGGAGCAGGCCAGAGGAACCATCCTTTTCCTAGTCGGAGAACAAGACAGGAATTACGACAGCTTGAGGTTTGGCAAAAAAGCGTTGGCCAGGGCGACCAAGTTTGGTAGGAAGGATGTTCACGTGCGTTCCTTCCCGGGAGCGGGGCATCTTATTGAACCTCCGGGGTCTCCTTTCTGTCCGGTGTCCCAATCCCCTTTTTCCCCCTTTCCTTTGATGTGGGGAGGAGAGCTGGTACCACATTGCAGAGCCCAGGAAGTCGCCTGGAAGGAGTTGCGGGACTTCCTCCGAACTAATATAGAGCGCCCAGAGCAGAGTAAGCTTTGACAACAAGCACCAGGGAGTCCACTGCAACCAAGAGATACAGTAACTTAGGGGACCAGGATAAGAGAATCGTTCACACCCTACCAAGCCAGTAATCACAGTGTCGTGTATAATATTTTCAGATCTTTTTTTTTTTTTTTTTTTTTTTGTTATTGACATCATTCAGAGGTGGCGATGATCTATTTTTATATAGAAGTCTACTAACCTTTTTATCGCAGACTATCAAACGTAACAAAATGGGAAGCAAAGGAAGGGACATTTGGAGTGTGACCAAAAAGCACTCTGCTATTCCCTTCAGTTACCATCCTACCATCACCAATAATAATAACAAAATACTTTACCAAGAAAAGAGTCTGTAGTTTCCAAGGATGTGACGATGACCCCCACTTTATGGCACTCATTTTATCGACCTACGAGTCACTTACATTTAGTGCCCTGTCTGTACTTGATTGCACTGAACCTTTTAGCCAGGAATACAGCCCTGCTTACTCACCAAATGTATATCTATAGGCTTTATTCATGAAAGAGAGACTTGCAGGGAATGTCACCCTTAAGGCTAAAGTAGCCGAGTTGGAATAATAATTCCTCCAGTCAGCTGAATTGGAGAATGTTTCTAACTCTGTTATGTTGGCCTTAAGTTTGCCATTCCCTTCTCAATTCCCTGCAATTCTCTCATTCCTAAATAAAGCCTTATGTACAAAGATCAGCCCCTCCATCCATCATTAAACTTGCAGCTCCTTTTTCCTGGATCCTTACCCCATGTAAGTGTGGTTACTGTCTGTAATGTAGTGTGTTACATGGATGCTCTCTTTGTAACCATTTTAAAGAAACATATTTTGTTGATTAATTTAATAAATGTATTTTGTAATTGAATATACAGTGTCTTTTTGTCTATGCATGGGGGAGGGGGCGCAACAGTTTTACCCTTCAGTCAGATCCATACAACATCTGACATGAGTGCAGCACATGTTCTAATCAGCAGCATCTCACTGGTACCCACATTGCCAGTGTCCTCTTCTCTGATTAGTCGGATCTGTACTGACTGTAGAATGACTAAAATGGCTGCTCCATCCCTAGGCAGACAAGACTGGTGGGAAGGGGGAAAAGGGAGGAGTTATATTTAGAAAAAAAAAAATACATTATTCACTTTATTTAATGTTACTTTAAAATATCATTACAGTTGTCAGTTTAAAAGTTACCATGTGTCTGGAATGAACTATAACTTTGTTAAAGGGACTCCTGTCACATATATTGTGTATACTATGCACGTAGAGACTAAAAAAAAAAACTAACACAATGTATAGATCATTTTTTTGATAGCAGAAATTCAAGCAAATGTTCATATTAAGAGAAAAGTCTGTTTTTTAAACATGTCTGTGGAGTCTCCTGCTTATGACATCACCTATGGTTTGAAACGCAAATTACAAATTTCCCATTGAAATCGCAAGCACATTTTTCTCTTCCATTTTCAAACAAATCCATAAATTAACACATTTAGATCCCACACACACACATATATTCTTTACAGTCACAGTAAAAACAATGTTCCAAGTTTTTAGTGCAGGCCAATAAATGTCCTTAAACAATACCTCAAACTCCTTACCAATAAGTGCTAACAGTGTCTTTGGACGCGGGAGGTGTGTGTGTTTGTGTGTGTGTGGGTCGGGGGGGGGGGGGGGGGGGTTGGTTTACCTTTTTTACGGTTTGTAATTGCATTTTTCAGGTCAAAGTTAGAAAAAGTGTATTTTTTTTCGTCATATGCTTTGATTTATTTTTTATATAGTTAATTATATGATATAATGAACACACATACCTATCTATGGTGATTAAAAACAGCATATAATATGTGTGGGTAAATTAAATGAGAGGATAATTAGCTGGGCATTATGATGAATGCAGTCAGCAGTAGTTAGAATGATGGGAAAATGGACGAAAAGATGTTCGTTGTTTACGTACCTCCTTTTTGGTTTCGTTTTATTGTTCAATAAAGCACTTTATTATATAGCTTACTGGAGTGGAGTGCACATCATCTTTTCGTCCATTTTCCTATATATCATACGACTGGTCAGCGGGATGGAGCACCCACGTGGAGAGCATAGGTGAGCAGAGCCGACCAGCATCTTCCATTTTTTGAGTAGTTAGAATGATGACTACATGTCACCCAATACTTAGCCAGACACACACCTAGTTTTGTGTGACAGTCACCGACCTGCTGAAATTATTACCCACAACAATAGGGTGACAGTCTGCCATCCCGGGGGACCTATTTTATATTATGTCAATTATTAGCAAGTGTTGGGAACCATGTAGATTTCTGATTTAAAAATATATTTATAATATACATTGTCAGACACCTCTGTTAGCAAATAGTCTGTTTCAGAGAACTAAACCCAATGTATAGCTAGATCTAGTCTGTTTCAGAGAATCGAACCCCTGTATTGCGAGATGTAGGCCGTTTCAGAGAATCGAACCCCTGTATTGCGAGATGTAGGCCGTTTCAGAGAATCGAACCCCTGTATTGTGTATTGCTAGATCTAGGCCGTTTCAGAGAATCGAACCCCTGTATTGCTAGATCTAGGCCGTTTCAGAGAATCGAACCCCTGTATAGCTAGATATAGTCTGTTTCAGAGAATCGAACCCCTGTATTGCTAGATATAGGCCGTTTCAGAGAATCGAACCCCTGTATTGCGAGATGTAGGCCGTTTCAGAGAACCAAAACCCTGTATTGCTAGATATAGGCCGTTTCAGAGAACCGAAACCCTGTATTGCGAGATGTAGGCCATTTCAGAGAACCGAAACCCTGTATTGCGAGTTATAGGCCGTTTCTGTTGATCTGTTACTTGATTGCTCACTATGAAGTGGGCGCAATCTGGGTGCTCCGATATGACCAGTGGGCGCTCTGGCAATACATGTGGGTGCAGTCTGGAAAACAAGTGCTCTGGCAAGACCTTTGGCTGCAATCTGTGTGCTGGGTTCAATTATAGGTGCACTGACAAGACCTGAGGGTGCAAGCTGGGTGCTCTGGTACAACCCATGGGTGCAACCTAGGTGCTCTGCAAAAACCTGTGTATGCAGTTTGGGTGCAATCCACTTCCATTGCAAGTCCCATGTGTGCAAGTTGATGCTGTGGCAAGTTAAATGGGTGCAATTAGGTGGACGTGATGACGTGATCACGTGAGGGGGCGTGTGGCTCGCAAGGAGGAGGTTGCAGCGGTGATGCTACCCGGGTAAATGGCGGGCGCGAGGTACAGCCGGACAAACGCTAATCTATCTGGGGGACACTGAATACTAGAAGAATTGGGCTTATTGCGGAGAGAGCAGGGCTTGTGAGGACGGGGGAAGGTGAATGCAGGAGTTCAGCAGCGTGGTTGGAGCCGGGATACCTACTTGCTCTTATTATACCAACTAAGTGAAAGCTGTTGCAGCACATCCAGGGACAGAACGGCATACGGAGATGAGATAAGTAAAACCTATATATACAAATATATTCTATCTACTAGGCCTAAAAAAAAAAAGGCTACATTCCACCTTTAACCTTAAACTGAATGGAGGATCCACTGTATGAGACTCTGCAAATATAAGACTTGCAAGCCTGAGCAAATGTATGAACTGTAGGGAATAAATGCTCTGAAATCGATGCAAACAACCTACGCAGGAAAATACCCTGAATGGTGAGCGTAAAAACATAATATGAAGTAAACGATACTCACTACTCACTGAATAACATCAATGTACATTGAACCCTTGTGAAATAATTTGCAAGCCGTACTCTCTCTGAGCAGGGTGTGTGAAACTGCTTGTGGCATGCTTAGAAGCGTATATGAAGTAAACGCTACTGTTTGATTACCATCAATATACACTGAACTCCTATGAAACAGCCTGCAAGCCGTACTCACTCTGACCAGTGTGTGTCAAACTGCATACGGTGTATATAAAAGAGTGTATGAAGTAAACACTATTGACTGAATAACTTTTATGAAATAGTCTGCAAGCCGTGCTCTCTCTGATTAGTGTGTGCCAAAGTGCATATGGCGTACCTAAAAGCGTATATGAAGTAAACGCTACTGACTGAATAACATCAATACATTTTGAACCCTCATGAAACAGTCTGTAAGCTGCATCCCCTTGATTATTGTGTGCTAAAACTGCATATGGTGTATGTAAAAGCGTATATGAAGTAAACGCACTGACTGAATAACACCAAGATATACTGAACTCTTATGAAATAGTCTGCAAGCCGTGCTCTCTCTGATTAGTCTGTGCTAAAGCGCATATGGTGTACTTAAAAGCGTATATGAAGTAAACGCTACTGACTGAATAACATCAATATATACTGAACCCTTATGAAACAATCTGCAAGCCGTGTTCGCTCTGATTATTGTGTGCTAAAGTTCTTATGGTGTACTTAAAAGCGTATATGAAGTAAACGCTATTGACTGAATAACATCAATATACACGGAACTCTTACAAAATAGTCTGCAAGCCGTGCTCTCTCTGATTAGTCTGTGCTAAAGCGCATATGGTGTACTTAAAAGCGTATATGAAGTAAACGCTACTGACTAAATAACATCAATATACACGGAACTCTTACGAAATAGTCTGCAAGCCGTGCTCTCTCTGATTAGTCTGTGCTAAAGCGCATATGGTGTACTTAAAAGCGTATATGAAGTAAACGCTACTGACTGAACAACTGCAATATATACTGAACCTCTATGAAACAGTTTGCAAGCCGTGTTCGCTCTGAATTGTGTGCTAAAGTGTTTATGGTGTACTTAAAAGCGTATATGAAGTAAACGCTACTGACTGAATAACATCAATATATACTGAACCTTTATGAAACAGCCTGCAAGACGTGTTCTCTCTGATGAGTGTATGCCAAACTGCATATGATTTTATCTTTACATTACATCAAGAAAAAGGATAAAACAGCATTTAAAACTGGATAAATAACACCCCCTGATTAAGTGACTACTTGAATATAAATTCTACCCTGTTTAAGGAAGAAGGGAGGAAAGAGATGGCGACACGAAGAAATGTGGATACCAAAAAAAATAATAAGGATAACAGCAAAGAAGCAAAGGATTCAAAAGCGGGTAAAACATTGACAAACTTTTTTTCTACCCCAGAGACAGTACAAAAAAAAAGGAATAAGAGGGACTCCCTCCCCCCAGATACACCAGAAGTAAGAGATATTAAGAAACAAAATACCACCCTAATATCACAGGTGGTAGAGGATAGGATGGAGCAAGGAGACCAGTCCTTGGAGACCAGTGGTAATATCAGCCCAGAGGAAAGCCGAGAAACGCACTTATGAAATTACTTGAAGAACACAGGGACAAGATCAGAGAAGACCTACAGAAGAATATAAATGAAATGACAACTGAAATAAGAAATATAAACACCAAGCTTCAGGAAAATATTGAAAAAGTTGAAAACCTAAAATTTGAAGTAGAAAGACAACAGGATATCAATAGAGAGATGCAAAAAAAAATTGAAGATCTACAAAATAAAATGGCAGATGCTGAAGATAGATCCAGGAGAAAAAATTTGAGGATCCGAGGAATCCCCGAGGAAATCACACAGGATAATCTGACCCCATACATTCACGACTTCTTTCATGAATTGACAGATGATCTAAACTCAAAAGAAATTATTATGGAAAGGATCCACAGAACATATGGTCCACGCTCAAACAAGGATGAGCAACCACCAAGAGATGTGATGGTGCGCCTTCATAACTATGTTCACAGGGAGAAGATATGGAAAGCCAAAAATAATAAGGACGCCCTATCACAGAGATTCAAGACTCTAAGAATAATGCAAGATATATCTATGCATACCAGACAACAAAGAATAAAATTAAGAAATGTCACGGACATACTCTACAGGGAGAAGATAAGATTTGCCTGGGGATTTCCTGTGAAAATACTCTTGACATATAAGGACCAAAGAGATACTATAGAGACATGGGACCAGGCTGTGGCACTGTTTAAAAAATGGGATATCCATATGTGATTGATATACAGCCTCGGGGAAGAGGGAGGCTGGGGCCTAAAATTGGATGACACTATGAAGAAAGCTGTCTCTGTGGAAGAATTATTGTCTATATCTTGGCTGAAGAGTGGGGATTTAAGAGTCGACTCACATCCACCCCCACCGGACAGCTTTATATCTGACGCGGATGGGGGTCGGTGGCGGACTGACTCGAATTTTGGCCGACGTCCTCCCTCCCTCCCGCCGGCTCCGCGCCACAACCCTGTGGGGGGCGATGGGTTGGTGGGACGGTGGGAGACGTTGTGACAACTGCAGTGATTGAGGAAGAGAGGCTCTTCTGGTATCTGTATTTAATGTCTCTGGTTTATGCATATGTCTTTCTTTCTTTTTCTTCTTTGTCTTTCATTTCTTTTTTTCCTTCCTCTCTTCTCTCTTTTTGCATATTATGATATACCTAGTCTGCTTCTTGATGGTTCTCTCGTCCTTCCCCCTTCCCTGCATCCCCACTTGGTGGGGGGTACCGGGCGGGGGGTAATGGCGAGTGAGCATCAAGACAGATTAGCTACTTATATGGAAGAGATGACCCTATGGTCGTAGGCTGTTTGTACAATCTATATGCAGTATTATGCTAATAAAATAGCCCATATAAGGTTTAACTATTAAACTAGAATAATTAGGAGAACATCATAGCATCCCGGAGAGCAAAATAACTCAGGATCAGAACACTACATCTGGTATGAATGTGATGGATGAATGTAACCCCAGGACCAGTGACAAAACCTATAACCAGCCTGCCCATGGTAATTAAGTTCTGTACCATAAATGCCCAAGGAATGAACTCTCCATATAAAAGGAAAATCTTCATGGAAATGCTGAATCATGATAAAATTGATGTTGCCTTCGTACAGGAAACACATTGGGTGAAAACGGTCAAAAAAATGATTTATAGCAGGAAATATTCACATATTTATACATCTAATTATCACATTAAAAAAAAAAAGTCGAGGAGTTATGACTATAATAAAAGACACACTGGCACCAGAAATAATACATAAAACTATAGATAAACACGGTAGATATATCATATTAGTTTGTAAGTTAAATAATAATCTATATACACTTGTAAATGTTTACGCTCCGAATGAAAATGCTTTGATATTTTTGGGAAGATTATGGACACAGGTGGAAAAAGTAACACAAGGGCAAGTTATTTTCGGAGGAGACTTCAATATGATCTCTGATGTAGATTTGGATAGGAAGTTACAGTTGGGGAAAAAACCAAATCACAGACAAATAAATTCAGCAAGAAAGTTTGGAGAGTTCATTACTAAAAACAACCTAATAGACGTATGGAGGGCATTAAACCCTATGTCAAGAGATTTTACCCACTTCTCAATACCACATAATTCATACTCTCGTATTGACCTGTTCTTGGTAGGCAGAGACTCATTCGGAAGGGAAATAAAATGTGAAATTGGCGCTGCTTCCTGGTCTGATCACTCACCCGTTTCTATGATAATAGAAGAAGGTCCGGATATAAAAAAAAAAAAAACCTTTTGTTGGAAACTGAATGAGACTCTGCTGATGCAGGAGTGGGTCAAAAAACAGATACAAATAGATCTAAAAAATTTCCTTGCTGAAAACGAAAGCGACGAAATTTCTAGATCAACATTATGGTGCTCATTAAAAGCAGTAATACGGGGTAGTTTAATTAAAATAGGAGCTGTAGAGAAAAGGAAACAAGGTAGGACCTACCAACAGCTGCAAGTAGAACTCTACAACTTAGAAAACTTGCACAAACAAACCCTGAATGGAGACATACTAGAAAAGATACAAGAAATAAAAGAAAAAATTAAACAAAGCGCCATTAAAAGGACAAATAAAAACCTACTATTCCTAAAACAGAAGTGGTATTTGAGAGGGAATAAAGCAGATAAACTTCTCTCAAACCTCCTAAAAAAACAGAGGGCAAGGAACATAATAAATAAAATTATATATAAGGGGGAAACGTTATTAGACCCAGAAAAAATAGGTGATGCTTTTATAGAATTTTACCAGGAACTCTACCATCTAAATAAAAATAATTCCAACATCTCAAAAGAAGAGGAAAGTGGCAGAGTCTTAAAATATCTAGACAAACTAAAACTTCCAAAAATAACACTAGAAGAACAGGAAATATTGAATGCCCCATTTACGAAGATCGAAATAAGAGATATAATAGGAAATCTCAAAAGGAATAAAGCTCCAGGCCCTGATGGGTTTTCAAATCTATTCTATATAAACTTTGAGGAAGAAATCACACCCTGTCTTTTGGGACTGTTTGAGGAGATAAAAATTAATAAGGAGATGACCAGAGAACTGATTAGTGCAAACATCAGCCCTATACTAAAGGAAGGGAAAAATAAAACAGAAACAAAAAACTACAGGCCAATCTCACTCATTAATACGGATGTAAAGATCTATTCAGCTGTTCTGGCGGGCAGATTAAAAAAAATAATACATCGATTGATCCATGAAGATCAATCTGGATTTATCCCAACAAGATCAGCAACTGACAATATTAGACGTAACTTGGATGCTTTGTTCTTGGAGCGGGCTCGGGGTGGGCAAGTGCTGGCTCTGTCGTTAGATGCTGAGAAAGCCTTCGACAGGGTCAGCTGGACCTACCTCGAGCTCGCTCTGAGATCTTTTGGTTTTGGGGGTCCGTTTCTAGATGCGGTTTGGGCCCTCTATAGAAACCCTTGTGCGAGGATTATGGGATCAGGTATAACCTCCTCATGGTTTGATATTTATAACGGCACCCGTCAGGGTTGCCCATTGGCCCCCCTACTATACGTGATATCACTGGAACCACTAGCACAAAGTATAAGGGACAACCCAGATATTCTGGGAGTTAGATTTCAAGGAGAAGAATTCAAAATATCATTATTTGCAGATGATGTTATGTTGACGCTGGGAAATCCAAAAGTATCAATAGAGCACCTAATGAAGGAGATTGATCGGTTCTCAAGTATTTCCTACTATAAGCTGAATGTAGCAAAATGTCAAGCCATGATGTGTGGTTATACCAATCCTGATCAGGACGAGATAAAAAAAAAATATGGCTTTATATGGAAAGAGGATTATATAGAATATCTGGGGATTAAAATAGCATCAGACCCTCATAAACTAATTATGATCAACTATCTCCCATTACTGAAAGAAATAGCAGAAAGTCTTAACCAATGGAGGAAGTTACACACATCATGGCTTGGCAGGATTAATGTTTTAAACTATTATGCTCTCCCACGATTATACTTTTTACTCCGTTCAATCCCTATGAAGGTGGAGCATGATATTCTGAAACGGTATCAAACCAAATTTAATGAATATGTGTGGAGGGGTAGAACATCAAGAGTAGCCTTCAAGATAATATCTAGAACACAGAACCAAGGAGGAATCAGAATGCCAAATATAATCCAAATACACGACATAGCGATGCTCACACATCTAGCTAAATGGACTCACACAGATATAAAAAGACATCCCTGGATGTTCATGGAACAACTTGGACCAATACTGGTAGACAATCTATTCATTACAAATAAAAACATAAAACAGATAGAGAGTCCAATAGTAAATGATCTGTGCTCCATATGGAAAAAGATAAGGAAAAAATATATCTCTACATATAATATAAATAGATTCCTCTCAATAGATGAAATGGAACGCAGGATTAAGGATATTGACTTAAAAGCATGGAAGAAGGCGGGAATAAAAACAATCAATCAGATAGTCGGGGAGGGCAGAATTCAGCAGTTCTCAGACATATCCAGTAGATTTGCCTTACGCCCAGGAGAAATATACTCATATTTGAGAATAAAACATTTTTTTGAGAAGGAAATAGCGTCCCTACCGAATAAAAGCAATATTGATATGGATGACTTCTTTAAGGCATCATGGAAAAAGAAGTGGGGTAAAAGAGCACATGATGCCATAAATAATGTGGAGGATTTTTGTACCCTCCCAATAATAAAAAAATGGGAAAAAGAACTAAATATTACCTGTGAAGATAGAGAATGGTATAAAGCAATACAGACAACTAGAAGATCTACTCATTCTTTAAATCTTCTGGAAACATTCTATAAAACATTATATAGGTGGCATTTACCACCGGTAAGACTAAAGAAAATGTACTCGGATTATGATGAGAGCTGCTGGAGATGTCCTAATAAAAGGGGAACACTAGCCCACCAATGGTGGGAATGTCACTATGTTAATACTTTTTGGAAAGCAGTATCGCTACTTGCCTCAGATATTTTCGGTATTGAGATCCCATGCAAACCATCTCTAATGCTATTCCACCTAGAACTGGAAAGTTGGCAGGTAGATAGGAGAAAACTATTGGTACAAATTCTTATGGCTGCCAAAATGATTATTGCTAGATCTTGGAAAGGGACAGGAAACTTGGATATATTTAAACTAGTGGAACAACTTGATTACCAATCTTTGATGGAAAAAGGCTACTATCTAAATAATACCAACAAAATTGAAAAATATAAAAAAATCTGGTCACTCTGGCTGGACAGAAATGACGATAGTAAAATCAGCAGAGAATAAGATAGAAAGTAATAAAATCACTGGTCCTGGGGTGGGGGGGGGGGGGAGTGAAAGAGAATGATTGAGTGTATAAGAATATAAATGAATACTGTTTGCAAAAAAAAAGTGTCTAAAAGGGAAATATAAATGGAGAGAGGTCTCAAAGGTGTAAGAGGTGCAACATAAATAAAAATGAAGGTAATAAGATAGGTAAAACACCTTAGAAATTGATATTTGTGACCTCATATTTTTGATATGAATTGTATATTTATTTGTGCTATCCACAAATTGATGTCAATATGAAATGATAATTTATATGTCTCTTTTTGATACCTTAATAAAAAAAATAAATAAAAAATAAATGGGTGCAATTAAGTGCTGTCAATGCAATGGCACGGTATGTGGGGCAATAATGAAAGTAGGGCAGGAGAAATTGGATGTTCTTTTATCGGTGTCCTGTGTGGTTTCCTATTCTAAACAAAAAAAAAATAATGGTATATTATAATGTTTAAAATTATTCATACCTCCCAACTCTTGGCAAAACATGGTGCGGAGACTGGGACAGAGGTAGGGCTCAGGGGGAAGGCATGGTACATACATTCTACATACTGCAGGGCTGCACTTTGCATGTTTTTTTTTAGCAGAACACATTTATTTGTGTCCCTGGAAAAATACCTGACATTGGCAACCCTATGATTTGCCTGATGCTGACCTTCATACACATATCTGGCATATGTCCTCATTGTCTGACCTTACATCTGAGGCTTCATTAGAGCAAAACAAGCATTAAATTACTGTTGCAATCCAGGTAAATGCATGTGAATAGAGAGCTCTCTGCATCACTCATCCACAACGTTAACCCTATTGTGGACTACATTTCCCAGGGTCCTCTGCCAGACTGTAGATCATTTCACGGTATCCGCTAAGGACCACGGAAAATGTAGTTAACTTTATTTTTTGTGTGTGTGTGTGTGTGCGCGAGAGACACGATTTCGAGTTCTAAGCACTAGAGAAATCTTTTTTTTTTTTATCGTCCAGCCGGCTGCCATTTTCTCGGCTACCACAATCCCTCCTATTCTATTTTAATGGCTGACGTGAAATGAGCGACACCGCGCTTATAGTGGTGAGCGCCAGTCGAGTCCCAGAGCCGTTGGGACACGCAGGGTAACGAGAATACCCTGCGATCAGAGCGACACCGGCGCGTGCGTTTTCATCTCTGGTGTTTAGCTCTCCACGTAGTGTAACAGCGTTTGGCCACACCCTTCGGTGGCTATTGGCAGTCGCGCTCGATGACGTCAGGCGGTTCAATTTGAATGGCTCTGGGTCTACTAGTCTATTCTTGCTAAGCTGGTAAGTCAATACAACATTGTGTTAATTAATACAACAATTAATACACTATACCCATCCAGCTGATCTAACTTGCATCCTCTCCAGCTCTTCTTGCCCTCCTCCAACTCCCATCACTCGCAACCAAAGCAGGGGCTATAGGTGACAGTTCCATTTAAACGCTATAGTGTCATTTTTGAATGAATAGTGTATTATTATATATTATATTATTATATACTAATCTCACATAACCTGGTTATTAAGATTTCTGGTGACTGATCAAAATGTTCTCATTATTGGTGGTTTTGTCAAACTTGGAACAATTTTTTTTCTCTCTCTTATATTCAGTGTGTTGGGGAAATGGACGCCGCTGCCCTGGATGATTTGTGTTTTCACGTTGATTCAAAGATTTCGTTAATCAAGAAGACCCTTCAATTAAGAAATATAGGTAAATATGAACCATATGTTGCCACTGGCGGATCATTACACGTCAAGTTAGCTGGAAATCTGCAAGGCTGAACGGATATTTTTTTTACCAATTGTGCTTTAAAATTAAAAACAAAAAGTGAAACATCCAAAGGTAGGGTTGCCACCTGGCCGGTATAAAAATTCTCATCAGGCCAATGTTAAGTCTATGGAGACAGTACCTAGGCCGGTATTTTTTTGAGGAAAAGGTGGCAACCCTATCCAAATGTCTTGGAATGAGGATAAACTGGCTTGTGCTTTTTAAGTTACAAGCTAATTTATCCTTTGACCCACGGCTATAAGAAGCAAGGAGGCTCCTAGAGAAGTGAGAAACCTTTTCCATGCCTTCAGTAGAGTATTGGGTACAAGAAGAACAATGTTTTTCCTACATAAATGTCCATAAAATGATAAATAAAATGAATTTGCTAGATATATTCCAGTAAATGTTTATAGTATTGCAATATTTACAGCTTCAACTCACAGGCACTTTTGAATTTCAAACATATGTATAATGTATCCTGTAAAAAAAAAAAAAAAAGAAACCAATTATTATTGAAGATTGTAATGTACCTCCAGCTAAAGTTGTGAGTTTTGATACATTCATAGTCCATGAATTGAGAGAACCAGTGCGCACAGCCCAGCTGTCAGATCTATTGCGAGACTCCTCCCTAGTGTTTAAAAATTCTGCAGAATAAGTTTTTTTAATTAATCTGAAATCAGAAGTGATAGGGGAAAATCAACAAGCATAAACTAGTCCTAACGTGGCATTTTTGAGGATAATGAAAATATTTACTTTAACTCTGTCTTTAAATGGGATATTTACGAGTACTAACAATACCTGTGTGTGTTTATAAGGCCAGGATCCTTCCATGACGAGTGTGCTTAATAAAGTTGCACATGAAATGCATGGCCTGTCCGGCCTCCTAAATAGACTGGAGACAGAGGTTCAAAGCCAAGAGACCATCGCCAACTCCCTGAAGGTAAGGTCGGCTCTCAATACACTCTCCAGGACTGCGTTAGTACAGAGTGCTCTTCACTTACTTTGCATTTACCAGAACCAACATTAAAAATTAATCACTTTCCTTATTTCATCAGTTTAATTTGTTTGCAAGTATGATGCATGTGTCCTCACAAAAATAAAATCTAAAATATGTTTTGAGTTTTTGTGGAGTCGCCTGCTTATGACCTCACCTGTGGCATGATATGAAAATTACACAATTTCCATTAAAAAGTAGTTCATTTGCATATCAAGTTACAGGTGATGTCCAAATAGGAGACACCACAGACATACTCCAAAACATATTTTCTCCTAATTTAGGCATTTGTTTGCAATTCTGATCCCACAATACCGTATTTGCTCGAATATAAGACCAGGTTTTTTTCAGAAAAAAATTATATTCGAGGTCGTTTTATAATCTGACCTCAAATTGAGGTCAGATTATAAGACTGTGATCCAGGTCCCAAGCAGAGCTGCAGGGGACCTGGATCCCCCTCGCTAACAGCCGGTGGATGTCTGAGCAATGCGCGCAGACATCATCCGGGCTTCATCATAAAAGTCCCGGCGGAAGTGCCGGGCAGCAGCGGGGGATGTCTGCGTGTATCGTGCAGACATCCTCCGGCTGCCTCCACTAGGAGATTTGGGCAGCCGGGGCTGTCTGGACGATAGAGCAGGACCGTCATAATGGACGGAAGTGTCGAGCAGCATGGAGGATGTCTGCACGTATCGTGCAGACATCCCCCGGCTGACCCCACTAGCCACCAGGGAGGCTACGTTGGGGGGAGGGTGGGGGAGAGAGACAGACAACATTGGGGGGAGGGTGGGGGAGAGACAGACATTGTTGGGGGGAGCATTGGGTAAGTCTGGGGGTAGGTGCAGCATTGGCACATAAAAGGTTAATAAAAATAAGAAATGCATTTTTTTAATATCATAAGTTTTTATTAAATATGAAAAAGCAATTTACATGTGAATATATACAAGTTGAACCTTTTTCCTATAGGCTAGTCTTATATTCAGGCTTTTAGTTTTTTTCCTAAATGAATATCCATAAGTTGCGGGTCGTCTTATATTCGAGCGAATACGGTAATTTTTTCCCGCTGCATTCACAGTCAAAACTATGTTAAGTGATACAGTCCCTTTCCTAGCGGTTCTCATTCCCATTCACACATACTCTGCTCCCTCCCATCTTGCATGATTGACACTCAGACACATTGTTTCAGTGATGCAGTAGCTTCACACAATGATTACTCTCAAGTCTCCTTCATGGATGTCTGCCCTTAGTGACAAGACATTTTCACCTTGACTTTCCCTTGGTGACAATGGCTGTTTTACATTTCTGGGGTGTTTGTGTTTAGCTGTCATTTTCTTCTTTCTCACATACTGTACCCACATAAATTGTATGTTGTTTTTATTGTCATAAGAAGGGCTTTCATTAGATACCATTATGTTCATCATATCTTATAATTTACTACAAAAAAATCATAAAATATGATGAAAAATTAAAAAAAAAAAAACTTTTTCTAACTTTGACCTAAAATATAATTTACACAAATACAATCATTAAAAAAGACTCTGTCTAAATAGTTTCTGAATGTTGCCCCGAGTTCAGAAATATGCATATTTTTCAGTATTTTTTTGCGAGTTATGGGGCAAAAAACAAAAATAGTGTTTTTTGTTTATTCCTATATTGACCTTTTGACCCGAACCCTAAATTTAATCCTAACACTAAATTTAACCCCAACTCTAACCCTTATTCTATCCCTTAATATATTTTAATTTAATTTTAACCTTCTCTCTTATGCTAACAATTATTTAATTTTAACCCTATAGGCTAATCTAACCATAATACCAGTTTTAAGGTAATTAAAGCTTTTTTTTTTTTTTTTTTTACATTGCTATGCTGGTTGCTGCCTCTAGGGGCAGTCAAGCAACATATTCAGAGCAACAGAAGTGAATTTTCTTTCACTTCCGAAGCACTGACCACACAAGGGCACACCCATATTGACGGAGCATGTTGCTCCATGGGGCGATCGTCGGTGCCCCAGAGAGGAAATGTCGGTCCTGGCTGTTGCCTCGACATCGTGAAAACCACTTAATTCACCGCAGGACGTGAGTTCCCGGCAGGACGTGCCTTAACTTGTGAGTGCTGGGTGTTGTCACTTGACGAAAGAGCAATGAAGATCGGCTGCAGCACGAATGTTCCCCCTCCCCATCAATGAGGTAAGGCAGCAGGGAGGGGCAACATTCGTGCTGCAGCCGATCCCCATGGCTCTTTCGGTTGTCAAGTGACGACACCCAGTACTCACACACGCGTTGCGCGAGGGGGCGGAGCTTACCGTCTGTGCAATCCGCACAGACTTTCCCCCCTCGTGCTGCAAACAAACAAAACTAACGAATGGCAGCGGCAAGGGGAACATGAGGGTACCGGCACCCGGGCGCCAGGCTTAATTTCCAGGTCGCCATGGCGGGTTTGTCAAGCCCTGTTCTAAACAATATGTCTGCCCCCTGTTAGAGATTTATGAAGCAAAGAGGGCTCAATAAAGTACATTATTTGTATTCTTTCATTACAACAAATCTATGTATATCGCCTTCACTTGATGCCATCTTTCAACTAAACACAAGTACATTTGTTGGTACAGTTGTCCCTTAACCCATCACATTGCTCCGTTTGGAAAGCAGCATGTCTTTTAATGTGTATATAATTTTACTCTGAAATGAAAAACAAAACACATAGTCTATGCATTGTATTGTCCAAGCAAATGTATGGTTCAAGGAGTATTTTGTCCTATGAAGTTTTTAGGATAATCCCTGGCAGTTGTGTTAATATACCTTTTCCGATCCCTAAAATAATTTGCTCATAGTTCAGTGCAGGTGTTTGCTGGGTTGTAGGAAAACATATTTCTTTGGATGTATATATTTATACACCATTTTATTAGCTGTCTACATGAGTAGGTAAGTTATGTCATGGCTCCTAAAATCCTGATTGCTGGCTCTTAACTTTTTTGATTGCATTTCTCTAGAGTTCGAGGTAACAATTTCCCTGGCTCCTAAAATCACTCATCTGGCTACTGAATTGCCCTGCCTGACTCCTGATTGCTCATGACTGTGCCATGTATTGGAATTAGTGAAGCTTTTTTCCTTCCGTTGTAGGAGTTGCAATCCGCACTTGCAAGTGATCTTGCCGAAGCAACTCATCTAAAAGAAAATATCCCGCCTCACCTTCCCAAGAAAGTCCCCACCAGGTAATTCCCATGGACATCTAACTCGCCCCCATTTGTTTTATATAGCACAAACTTAGCCAAATTTAAAGAAGGATTCATATTTGTTTTACAAATGGATCTTCATCTATAGCAGAGGTGGAGCTTGCTGGGTCCTGCGTGTGTTCAGCCAATCAGGGCAGAGCTTGCCCCTCACGTTTGATCAGGGTGTGTCTGCTCCAGTCGTCTTTCAGTACTAGAGCGGAGACCTTTTTGTATCCGCATGCCAACTTCAGAAGTGACCTAGCTAAGGTACCCACCTCTATGGGTGGCATGTGAAAAACCGAGAAACAGACTGTTTGACCATGGCCTCAGTTTGCCATCATTTAGTATATAAGTCCCACAGCGTTGGATTCTCGGACTGGGAGGTTTAAAGCAGCCGGCCTTGAACTGTTATGAGATCCCAAATGCCACAAGTTTCTCCTCTGGATGTTACCCAGAGATAAGATCATTAACCGCACTTTATAAAGGACAATTTAATGATGTTCTTTAGACCTTGCCACAGGCCCCGGTATTCTTGTATGGACACTTTCCCTTTACCTGTTTCTACCTGTCTGACACAATCTTATGGTAAAGGATTTCTTTTAATGAGTCTCTTGTCTTCTAATTAAAAGATCAACAGGAGCGTTTAGTGCGTCTTTAACTGGTGTATAATACTGAGGAAACATGAAAAAAGATGTGCACTTCACTCTCCAATGCAGGTAAGTAAAAAGAAAGTGGTTTGTTAAGTGCAAAGCAGACCAAAAAGGCTCACAGACTAGACGGAAAGGCTGGATACAGACCACACTTAATAAAGCACTTTCTTTTTACCTACCTGCATCGGAGAGTGGAGTGCACATCTTTTTCATGTTTCTGCTCCCGCAGCAGTAGTGATTGGAGCCGGCTTAAACACGAAGTGTTTCTCTTTTTCTTGGGTGTATAATACTGCTCTGTACTATAAAAATACACTGGCCTTAAGCAGACTTATTGACAAGCACTAGGACCCTATAACGTGATCAATATAGAACACTGCTCTGAGCATCTTCACGTACAACCTGTGACTTGTAGACGGACACTCTGGGTACCAGCAATAAAGCTAATCAATATGCTCGTTCAGCAGTACAGAATACAGTACAGAGTGGTGCGCTCCACCCTTATCACTTAAAGAGCCACTACACTTTTAATATATTTTTTTTTTCAAAATGTAGAAACACAAGTGGAAAACAAATGGTGTCACCTCCATGGGGTATGAGCATAAACTGGCATGTCCTTTTTAATGTAGATGACAATTTTTCCACTAACCGTCGCTGACAATCCCTCTGCTAGTGCAGAGATAGACCTTTTTATTTGAGTACCACCAACAGAAGGGACCTCGAGTGAGAAGTTGCAGTGTTTTGAATGGTGATCACTAGGAGCCCAGTTCCAAAGATGCTTTAATTAGGCAGAAGTGGTCTGGTGCTGTCCGGTGCTGAAATGAATGTTGTCAGTATGAGTTTCGGTAAATGTGTGTATCATCCTTGGGCTCTGTGAGCCACAGAGGGACTGCTGGTTACTTGGTGGACAAATGTGTCATCTGTCATGGTGAGGTATGTAGCAATTTTTTTGTTCCGGTTTATCAAAAGCGGTGCTGCCCCCTGGTGGAAATAGCCAGACATTACACTTATTCCCAAACCTATATTAGTATTTTTTTTTCCTTTTCAAGTAATGCAGCAAAATGTCAAGAAACGGAGGTGGAAGTTAAGGCTGCGGTGGCTGCTGAGCCCGTCAGAAAACCTCCCAAGGAAAGGACCATCAAAGCGATGGAGTTGATCACTGTGCAGGAGTTTGCCAATGTCCCTGCGTAAGTATTGGCAGGATGGATACAGAGGGAGTACACATTTCCTATACCACTTGCTAGGGTTTATTGATGACTTTCTGAGCCAATATCCACCTAGAATGTTAGGAATGTAAGCCCCACTCGAGAGCCATTACACTTTAAAAATACCACCATTAGGGGTTTTAATAGAAGCAATAGTTTCCATTGAACCTAGGATGGGGTCAAATAGAATGTACTTTAAGAGATACATACATGATCTCACCTGTATTATGTGTGTTATGAGATAAATGTATTTTTAAATGTACACGTGGAGTCTTCCTGGTGATGACATCACTTGTGGCGTGGTATGCAAATTACACTTTTCCTGTTGAAAACCGGTTCATTTGCATACCAAGCCACCGGTGATGTCATAAGCAGGAGACAGACATTTGAAACCCATTTTCTCCCGATTTAGGCATTTGCTTGCAGTTTTGCTAATACAAGGTATAGATCATTTCAATCTGTTTTTACCATTAATATAGGGCATAAATAAAATACTATGTTTAGGTGATAGTCTCTTTAAGTAGATTATGGAACTACTTTTTGTTTGTTTTTTTGACTTAGAAGTAAAAACTACAAATCTCACCACGCTTGTGCCTGAATTTCCAATTCATTTTTTTCTTTTTAACACTAGGTACATGAAGAATCGTCTTGCTTATGATCAGATTAATGGCCTAATTGAAGAAATCAACAAGGCTGTTGTAGGAAAATATAAGATCCTTTACCAGCCAATGAAATCTCTGAACAACTTGGCTAAAAAACAGCTGTGCAGGTTCAAGGAGGAGGAGACTAAAGACACTAAAGGTAACGGTGCCGTCTGTACATCTTATTAATAACCCGTCATGTCTAATTATTACAGAGCCTGTAGAGTATCGCGAAGTTTACATATGTGGAAAGTTATGGGTCTGCAATAAATGCATTCATAGCTAGGTACATGATCTGGTCACGGACCAGGGTGTTAGATTCCGTCTGCATGAACATAGAAACATAGAATGTGTCGGCAGATAAGAACCATTCGGTCCATCTAGTCTGCCCAATGTTCTAAATACTTTTATTAGTCCCCCGTTCCCGGTCTTATAGCTAGGATAGCCTTGTGCCTATCTCACCGCATGCTTAAACTCCTTCACTGTATTAACCTCTACCACTTCTGCTGGAAGGCTATTCCATGCATCCACTACCCTCTCAGTAAAGTAATACTTCCTGATATTACTTTTAAATCGTTGCCCCTCTAATTTAAGACTATGTCCTCTAGTTGTGGTAGTTTTTCTTCTTTTAAATATACTCTCCTCCTTTACTGTGTTGATTCCCTTTATGTATATAAATGTTTCTATCATATCCCCCCTGTTACGTCTTTCCTCCAAGCTATACATGTTAAGATGCTTTAACCTTTCCTGGTAAGTTTTATCCTTCAACCCATGAACCAGTTTAGTAGCCCTTCTCTGAACTCTCTCCAAAGTATCAATATCCTTCTGGAGATACGGTCTCCAGTACGGCGTACAATACTCCAAGTGAGGTCTCACCAGTGCTCTGTACAATACTCCAAGTGAGGTCTCACCAGTGCTCTGTACAATACTCCAAGTGAGGTCTCACCAGTGCTCTGTACAATACTCCAAGTGAGGTCTCACCAGTGCTCTGTACAATACTCCAAGTGAGGTCTCACCAGTGCTCTGTACAATACTCCAAGTGAGGTCTCACCAGTGCTCTGTACAATACTCCAAGTGAGGTCTCACCAGTGCTCTGTACAATACTCCAAGTGAGGTCTCACCAGTGCTCTGTACAATGGTATGAGCACTTCCCGCTTTCTACTGCTAATACCTCTCCCTATGCAACCAAGCATTCTGCTAATATCTCTCCCTATATAACCAAGCATTCTGCTAATATCTCTCCCTATCCAACCAAGCATTCTGCTAATATCTCTCCCTATATAACCAAGCATTCTGATAATACCTCTCCCTATGCAACCAAGCATTCTGATAATATCTCTCCCTATACAACCAAGCATTCTGCTAATATCTCTCCCTATATAACCAAGCATTCTGCTAATATCTCTCCCTATATAACCAAGCATTCTGCTAATATCTCTCCCTATATAACCAAGCATTCTGATAATATCTCTCCCTATCCAACCAAGCATTCTGCTAATATCCCTCCCTATATAACCAAGCATTCTGATAATACCTCTCCCTATGCAACCAAGCATTCTGATAATACCTCTCCCTATGCAACCAAGCATTCTGATAATACCTCTCCCTATGCAACCAAGCATTCTGATAATATCTCTCCCTATGCAACCAAGCATTCTGATAATATCTCTCCCTATGCAACCAAGCATTCTGATAATATCTCTCCCTATACAACCAAGCATTCTGCTAATATCTCTCCCTATATAACCAAGCATTCTGATAATATCTCTCCCTATCCAACCAAGCATTCTGCTAATATCCCTCCCTATATAACCAAGCATTCTGATAATACCTCTCCCTATGCAACCAAGCATTCTGATAATACCTCTCCCTATGCAACCAAGCATTCTGATAATACCTCTCCCTATGCAACCAAGCATTCTGATAATATCTCTCCCTATGCAACCAAGCATTCTGATAATATCTCTCCCTATGCAACCAAGCATTCTGATAATATCTCTCCCTATACAACCAAGCATTCTGCTAATATCTTTCCATATATAACCAAGCATTCTGATAATACCTCTCCTAGGCATTCTAAATGGCTCATTCCACAAATCTGAACACATCTCTAATTTACGAATGCAGCAGTTGTTATTTTTATTACTTAGACTTCTGTGCT